>MU726983.1:12679-62671 GCA_026770625.1 Nicotiana glauca | reverse complement strand
ATCATATTGATTTTTATGTTTAATTACTAAATTCGGATAACCTGAAAGTGTATATCAACAAAAAATTATTTACAGACAACTAAAAAATAATTATTATGTGTTAACTAATGTAATTCTCATATAAGAATATTTTAATTGATAATATGTTTGAACTTTTTATATTTTTACTAAATAGATGTATATGTATCAAATATTTAATAAAGTAGGATTGAAATAATATGTAAATAACCAAAAATCCGAAAACCCGAAAAACCCGACAAAACCAAACCAATCCAAACCGATATAGTTGGTTAAAACCGAACCAACCCGGTCCATGTACACCCCTACTTAAAAGCCGGCTCAAAGGTTTGGCAAGTAAGGCATACCTTAGACCCCAATTTTGAAGGGCCCCAATTTTAAAAGAAATAGGTTATGTATTAATTTTTCTTTAAAAAAAGTTTAAGCATTTTACATTATAAGATTATTATTGTGAAGTTGATTTGACTGTGGAGGGATGAAAAAGTCATCTTGAATAAAGTAAACATATCTTTATCATTTTCTTAAACTTTCTGTAATCTTCATTTTGCATTTTAAACAATCTGACACTAAAACCTATAAGTACAGTATTATTTTAAAAAATTGAGATTGCTAGATGAAAGCTTGAAGGGAAAAAAATATATTGTAGTAACCGTTGATGATCCTTAAAGCATAATAACCACTCTAATATTGATGGTTTAGACTTATATTTTGAGTTAGTGTTAAGGAAAATAGTACAAATAGAAGATAATACTCTAATCGATATACTTAATTACATAAAAATACTTGATTCTTTTTCAAATGCATAAAAATTAGCAGCATAAAGAAGTTTTTCAAAATAAAAATACATAAGATTAACAATGTCTTAAGAATGATTAAATCGGCTAGCTATATTATCAGTTAAAAAATAATTGGTAAAAAGATCGATGGTAATGGTGACCTATATTTAGATCGTGCAACTTCTTTTACAACTAAGAAATTCAAGATGGTGAGTGGCATACGGTTCAAAGTTCGATGGTAATGGATCTGGCCTTCGACCTATTCCATGAGATGAATTCAAAATTTAAATTATGGGTTCAGATTCGAACCTACTTCTAAATTACTGATAAAAAGAATAGATAGAAAGAATGGGTTGGCTTAATACAAGATTTGAGCCACTAGCATCTACTTTCGAACCATTCGCCTCTACTCTTTGTTGTGAAGCTCATTCCATGATCCCTACATCAAATGAGTCTGTTCTACTACCGAGTCTCATCAAATTTAGTGGGTTTAAAATATATTAATTTTACATATTTAATAAATTATTAGGCAAATATGTAGGATTTGAGCGGAAGTTATGAGTTCAGATATGTCACTACCTATCTCCATTTTAAATACTAAACTTTTGTTTGTAACAGGGTCCAAACCTCTTACATGCGCCTAGCTCACACATTACGTGTTGCATTCTTATCACTAGACTAAAATTTCGGGGACGAAATTGTGCAACTTTTCTTTTCTTGATTCATTGTTAACAGCATGGTTTTCGAATAAAACATATTATAAACACATATGTAAAACTCAAAAACATATATATGTTAATAATAAATTCATACGTAATGTCAAAAAGGAAATAGTAAGTGTATGAGCCAAAAATTATCTTAGTTATATTTAGGCCACGTTAGCATTGAGAGGGCCTTCGAAGGCTGCCACGTGTCATCTGTATGACTTCAAAAAGAAACATATTCAAGGTCGAAGTGATCTGACAAAAGATGAAAGGTTAGTTCGAGAAGTCAACACATATCAAAGCCGAGGACGAGCACTCTCCTTAATGGAACAATAACGGTTAGTTTCGTTGATATGACTTTAAAAAGAAAATTTCAAAGAATATTCCTAGGATCTGTATTATTAGGGTTTTATGGCACATGTCCCCCAATAAATAGAAAGAGACATAATTGGAGGGGGCATGGAACACTCATTTGTTAGAGAACATCACTTTGACATTCTTTGATAAACTTGTTTTATTACATACATACAAAAGATCTTGTAATATTTTATCATGGCACTAGTTAAAGATATTATTATTGGCTAAGCTTAATCCTATTAAGAAAATCTAATTGTTTAAACCTATAACTAAATTTTGGGTCAAACAGTTTGGCGCAGTCTGTGGGGACTTATTAGATAATCTTTTAGTTTCCGTTTAACCTACAACTCACGTGACTTTCTAACCTAACAAGCCACAAAGTTTTTCCTCCTCTCTACACGTACAGAAATTTTCATGGCAGATAACCAAGGAAACGGGACTAGGGCAATAGATGAAGTTCCCTATAACCTCATGAACGTTGTCAACGAGAGCTATGAAACACAGGGTGAGGATGTGATGTCCACTGCCTCCCCAAAGTGTGATAGGTCGCCTCCTCCTCATTGTAGTATAACAAAACCAAATGGGAAAAGAGCTTTCACGTCTTTAGGAGAAGGGACGTCACCTGCCATGAAAAAGCTGCTTGAAGCATGGCTAACCCATACCCTAGTAAGAGTGATCAACAAACAAGCTCCATGCACGACCGTAGAAACCACAAGAGCCAACATAATATAGAGGACAAACCATGCGACCAAATTGATCCCCCATATCCAGGTATAACTCACAATGTTACTGACAGTACAGGAGATAACATCCTAGCTACTGTTTTGAAAAGAATGAAAGAAATGTAGAATGATAACAAGACGCTCGGAGACCAAATGAAAGAATACCAGGAACAAGTAGATAAGATACCGGGTGCCCCTAAGTTACTGCTGAAAAGGGACACTGGTAGGTTCATAGAATATTCGTATAGCGAGGAAGTGGCCCCACCTACCATATCAAAGACCTTCAAAATACCACCGTATCTTAGAATATATGATGGGACAACCGACCCAAGGAGCATGTGACTCATTATGTCACCACCGTGAAAGGTAAATACCTCACCAAGGAACAAGTGTCCTCCATTTTGTTGAAGAAATTTTGTGAAACCCTCATTGGAGGGGCAATAACATGGTATTCACAGTCCTAGCCCACTCCCTAAGAACATTCGAAGAAATGATCTACATGTTCGTGAAAGCACATGCTGGGGCCAAGAAAGCAGAAAAAAGAGTAAACAACATCTTTACCGTCAAGAAATACCCAGGAGAGGAACTGAGGGACTTCCTCACCCGATTCAACAAGGTAAGGATGACCTTACCAAATGTGTCCGAAGGAATGGCAGTCGCAGCCTTCTAGAACGGGTTGAGTATAGAGGGTTCAAGAGCGACCATAAAGCTGCTGAGTCGGTTGATAAAGTATCCTCGAACCACTTGGGATGAAATCCACAATGCCTATTGTGCCGAGGTCCGAGAAATGATGACGACCTCAACGTACCAACTCGATGACTCATCTTGATACAAACCAAGCCCAGGAAAGAGTGAAGAGATAACTTGAGGAGGGATCACCTAGTCTCACGGCCAAACAGGGAATGACATCAGCCTTATGTCAGGGCACCTGCCCCTCCTTCCTTTCGCTGTGATGATGGCCCATCTAGGCCAAGGATGGGGACTCTCGGGAACGAGAGAGTATGCCCTTTATTATATGCTTACAATTTTTGTCTTTCGCTTACAAAGATAGTCTACGCCCTAAAGAAGCTTGGAATAACTGTAAAGTGGCCGCCAAAGATGAGGTTCGATCTGAGCACTAGAAAATCTGACGCTCTCAGCTATTTCCACCAGGAACGCGGACACAAAATAGAAGATTGAATCGTCCTAAGGCAAGAAGTAGCGAACATGTTGTAGCAAGGACACCTAAAATAACTGTTGAGCGACAAAAGAAGGAGCACATTAGCTAGGGTCCGAGAACATCAAGGTCCGCTGAAGCTGCCCTCACCAGCTCGTACCATCAATATGATTATTAGAGGCAATGATGATGCCTCCAATAATAGCGCCAAGTTCACTGCCACCCACAAGCTCAAAAGATCGATCACCCACGGTATGATGAACTTGAAGAAAGTATCATCTTTACGAGTCAGATGCCGACGGTTTGACTTTCCGTCACAATGATGCTCTAGTTATTACTTTACAAATATTAGATACTGATGTTAAACATATCATGGATATAATGGGAGTGGAGCGTGCATCATCCATCTTCGAGTCCTCGCCCAGATGAGACTCGAGGACAAGATAGTATCGCATTGCATCACACTAACCGGTTTTAATAATGTAGTTGAATGGACCTTGGGAGAAATTACACTCCCCGTCCTTGCCGGTGGCATAACTCTGGAGATAACGCTCCACATCATGGACTAGTCCATCACGTACAATGCCATAGTAGGACGACCATGGATACATCCTATGAGAGTCGTCCCCTCCAGCTTATACCAAGTGACCAAGTTCCAAATACCTTAGGGAATATTTAGCATACGAGGGGATAATTTCACATCCCGGGAATGGTGCCTCATAGCCATGGATAGTACAAAAACTCAACAAAAGAAAGATAAGGAAAAAGAAGCATAATAATTAGCAGGATCGAGGTCACCACAAGAAGGAGCTAGGGATGTCATTATGGACCCCAAAAATGGTTGAAGCCGCAGAATCAACTATAGAGGACCTCGACCCCATTCAATTAGACCACTACGACCCCATCAAAAAAGCCTACGTCAGCTACAAACTACGAAAACTAGGTAGATTTAGTCAATTCTTAATAAATAACGCATATTTGTTTGCTTTCATCCATGCAGATATACCAGGAATCCCCAAAGAGATCGCCACACACAAATTGAACGTCAACCCCTTCTATCCCCCATTAAGGTTGGTTAGACGAAAATTCAACCCTACCATTAACGATGCCGTCCATGAGAAGGTAGAGAAGCTATTAGAAAATGTCTCCTCACGGAGTCGAAGTACCCCCAAATGGATAGCCAACGTGGTGATGATCAGAAAGAAAAATGGGAAATAGAGGATGTGTTTGGACTTCACAGACCTAAACAAAGCATGCCCGAACGATTCATTCCCATTGCCACATATCGATTAACTCATTAATGCAACAACCCAACACGAGCTGTTTTACTAGACGTATATTTGGGCTATAACCAGATACTCATGGAAGAAGAGGACCAAGAGAAAACCACGTGCATCACCCATAGGGGCATATTGTTATAGGGTCATGCCGTTTGGGCTAAAGAATTCAGGGGCCACCTATCAGAGGTTGGTCACAAAAATGTTCAAAGATCAACTCGACAAGACCATGGAGGTATATATCGATGACATGCTAGCTAAATCTATAAGGGCAGAAGACCACATCGACCACATGAAGGAACCCTTCGACATACTAAGACAATACATACTGAAACAATGAGAAATGCGCATTTAGCGTAAACTCGGAAAATTTTTTAGGTTTCTTAATATCACAGCGAGGAATTGAGGTCAACCTAGATCAAATCAAGGCTATCGACAGGATACCTGAGCATCTGTCTACTAAGAAGCAAGCCCAAAAATTGACTGGACGAATCGCCGCCCTATCAAGATTTATCTCATAATTGTCCGATTGATGTCATCGATTTTTCAGTATAGTAAAAAAGGATAAAAGTCTCGAGTGGACGTGTGAATGTGTGAAAGCATTACGAGAACTAAAGGTGTATCTATCATCGCTACCTCTAATCTCAAAGTCTGAACCCGGGGAATACCTCCTTGTCTACCTCTCCATCTTCGAAGTAGCAGCAAGTGTTGTCCTGTTCGAGAAAGCAAAAGTACACAATCTCCTATTTATTACATTAGTAAAACACTTGTCAATGCCGAGATGAGGTACCCACACCTTGATAAATAGGCCCAAGCATTGGTCAGAGCTTCACAAAAACTTAGACCCTATTTCTAGTGCCACCCTATCTCGGTCGTCACTACTTTTCTTTTAAGAATCATTTTTCATAAACTCGAGCTGTCAAGAAGGCTGGCCAAATGGGCTATCATGCTATAGCATGACATCACATACCAACCTCGAATAGAAATAAAGTTGCAAGTGCTCGCCGACTTCATCACAGAGTTTAGAGAAAAAGTAATGCCCGAGGCCGAGAAGGAAGTCGCTCCGACTTTTCTTCAAACGCAATACCTTTGGGTCCTGTATATCGATGGCGCATCTAATGCTTCCGGAGCTGGACTAGGACTCATACTCGAGGTCCCTACCAGTGAAGTAATTCACCAATCCATAAGATGCACATATATGATTAACAACGAGTCGAGTATGAGGCCGTAATCGTAGGGTTGAGGATAGAACACAAATATGGGACGAAATGGCTAAAACTCCCCTGTGATTCTCAGCTTGTGGTCAACCAAGTTACAGAGACGAACAAAGGTTGCAAAAATATCAAGATGAGATCTGTAAGTTGTTTCTTAATTTTGATGAATGCTAGTTCAACTAGATCCCGCGAGCTTAGAACATCAAAATAGATGGCCTCGCTAAGCTGGCCGCTACCACTAGAAGCATCACAATCGAGGATAAAGGCATAGTCCATCTCCTCAACTCATCACTAGACCAAATCGAGGTAAATTCTGTAAGTTTAACATGGGACTGGCGCAATTCTATTATTATATATTTGCAGGATGGCACCCTCTCGGCTGATAAAAAGGAAGCTAAAAACTAAAAATGCAAGCAGCCAGATACAACCTTCTTCATAACGACTTATACAAGAGAACATATGGCGCCCCCCTGGAGAAGTGTTTAGGCCAAATCAAATCCAACGCGTTCTCGAAGAAGTCCATAAAGGCCACTATGACATCCACTCTGGTGATCGAGCACTCATTAGGTGCCTAACATGGGTCGGTACTACTGGCCCACCATGAATAAAGACACCTCATAATTTGTGAAGAAATGCGAGCAATGTCAGAAATACGCCCCAATAATCCACCAAGCTGGCAAACACCTTCACCCGGTCACCTCTCAATGGCCATTTATCATGTAGGTAATGGACATCGTGGTTGTACTCCCACAAGGGTTAGGTCATGCATGATTTCTTTTAGTTTTGACTAACGATTTCTCTAAATGGGTGGAAGCAGGAGTGTTCGCCCAAGTTCGCAAACAGGAGGTAATTGCCTTCAAATGGAAAAGCATCATCTGCCGATTTAGCCTACCCAAAGAGATAAGCTGCGACAACGGGCCCCGGGTCACGCAAAAGAAAACTTCTTCAAGAAATGGCACATTAAGAGGATACTTTCAACTCCTTATCATCCAGCGAGCAATGGGCAGCCAGAATCTTCCAATGTTCATATTAAACATCATGAAGAAGAAACTTGAAGAAGCCAAGTGAATATGGCTGGAGATACTCCCAAAAGTATAATAGGCGCACAAAACTACCCCAAAGACGAGCACAGGAGAGAGTCCCTACTCCCTGGTCTATGGAACAAAAAAAGTTATAAAACTCGAGATTGGAGAGCCTAGCCTGAGGTACTCCTATGAAAGCGGCACCAACAACGTCGATAGTATGAGACAAGAGCTCGACGAGGTCGATGAATGAAGAGATATGTCATACATAAGGATAGTCGCCAGAAAACAACATGCGGAACGTTACTACAATAAAAAGGCAAAGGTCTAACTGCTCAAGATCGGGGACTACGTACTCAGATCCAAAACCCAAGCAAATAGAGATTCACGAAAAGGCAAACTGGGAACTATCTGGGACGGACCATACAAAATTATAGGCAAAGCGAACAAGGGTTCATTCCAACTAAAGACAATGGAAGGAAAACAACTATCAAAAAATTGGAATATCAGCCACCTAAAATACTTCAACTTTTAGAAAGTAAGAAGTGCCCCCCAAGTCATACTTTTTTTCCCCTCACTTGAGTTTTATCCCATTAGGGTTTTCTCAAGGAGGTTTTTAACGAGGCAACGAGAGGGACACTTCGAGTTGGAGTGTACAAAGGACAAACTGATTTCTTTTTCATTGCCCGACTTCTCAAGATTCTCCAATTCAAATAATGAAGGGACTATATATACTGGGACCAGGACTGAAACACTAACTAACGCGCAAAATTTGTAACCTTCTCCAATTATGTAACCCGAGCAACGACGCCAAAGTAAAAGAAATTCACATTTATCGAAACTGCTGTAACGAAACGTTAAGTTCGACTGAGCTCAAACAACACCTACCAGCCTTCAGTCGCAACTTAACAAAAATTTATATTCGGTCAAGCTTGTATGGGCCCTCGGCCAAATTAATGAAAGGTTAAGTTCGACCAAGCTCGAATAATACCTATGGGCCCTCAGCCATGATATAAAAGGTTAAGTTCGACCAAGCTCGAACAAACACATATCAGCCAATGAAAGGTTAAGTTCGACCAAGCTTGTAATGGAAATTCACACTTATCGAAAATGCTCTAATGAAAGGTTAAGTTCGACTGAGCTCAAACAACACCTACCAGCCTTCGGGCGTAACTTAACAAAAGGTTATGTTCGGTCAAGCTCGAATAACACGTACAGGCCCTAGGCCAAATTAATGAAATGTTAAGTTCAATCAAGCTCGAACAACACCTACCGGTCCTCGGCCAGGACTTAATAAAAGGTTAATTTCGACCAAACTCTGTGAGCACGTAATTTTTGCCTCACATGAATTACTCCTAAAAATTCAAAATAAAACAATTTTTCTTTATGTGCAATTTTTGAGATTTTTTGCGGCATTTTTGGATAATTATTTGTATTTGTCTGTGCATGTTTATTTGTTTAAATTAATATAAAATACAAAATATGTCACATTTGCATCTAGGATTCAATTCTACATTTAGGAGTAATTAAGTTTATTTTACAAAAATAGAAAATCACAAAAATATGTATTTTTGCATTTTTTAGCATTTAACGTCCAAATTATGTGATTTTATTTTAATTGATGTTTAATTTTGTGTGATAATTATTATTAGGAGTTGATTAATATTTTAAGTTAATTTTGGTTTTATTAGTTTAATTTAGGATCTTTAAGTTTTATTTTGGAGCAAATAAACGAAAAGAGAAAAAAAAATAGAAGGAAATTCGGATTGGGCCATCTTTCAAATTAAACAAACATGGCCCAAATGTCTCACAAACCCAACCCAAAACCCACCGGGTCAACCCGAACCGGTCTGCCCCATAGCCCAAACAACCCCCCTCTCATTTTTCATTTTTCATTTTTCCCTTACCCTTAACCAAACCCTAGTAAACACCCGCCCCCCTCTTCTTCTTCTCCAAGCCGCCAGCCCTAAAACCACCCTCACGCCCATCGCCACCTCCAGTCATCCCCAGCGACCACCTAAGCTCCGGCCATCGTCGTCGACCAACCCAGCTCACGACTACCAAACATCCTCCCCTTTGTCGTTCACCTCCAGCCATGAACGACCAACCAAACTCCAGCAAACCACCAACGTCCAAACCACCAACGTCCAAACAACCCTACTGTCCAAACGACCCTACTGTCGCCAAACGACCAGCTCCAATGCATCGTCTCCAGCCCCACCCCAGCTATCGTCGCTGCTGCTGCCTCCCTCCATGTCCAAAACGAGGCCAACCATCCGAGGTCGTGCTCAGTCGTACATCGAGGCAGTGCGCGGAGGTTCCGCCATGTTCGTCGTCAGTCATTGTTATATATTTTTGTTCGTCGTCGTCGTCTTCAGTTATTCACTGCCCGTCATTGTTTCCTCGCTCAAATTTTGGAGCCAATATTTGTGACGTTGTTGATGTCTATTGCTATTGAGGTTCTAACATATCTCCCCTATCTGTATTGTGATTATCAATAATGGTGATAAATGCGAAATTGTTTCTTGGATTGCTTGTTTTCCATGAGTTTCTTATGGATTAGTATTAGTTGTAGAGTCTATAATATTTCTTTTGTTAATATTGAGTTGGTTCAGATGATTTCACTTTGTGAGGTGTTTGGTTATTTTCCTTTGTTGTTCATCAGGTTTTGCATATAAGTATAGTTTGTTTTTGATTCAGTAAATTTACAGCGCTCATTCATATTTTGTCTAAGTTTTAATTTAGAATTGTGATTTGCTCAAAATCATTGAATCCTTCATCTTGGTTGTATTGCTGTTGAATTGTAATTTGGAGTTCAATTGATGATTGATTTTTAGTGATTTGAATCTACTTATTATTCTGTTAAGTTTATCTTTAATGTGAATCTGACTTGGTTGAAGTGATTCTTAAATGTTGTTGATTAGGAGTTTGTTCATGAGATTAATTGTTGAATTTAATTAGGAATTTGGTTATAGCTGTGGTGATTTGGTATTTTTAAGAACCAGTTTTGGTCAGTTGATAATTTTGGTACAGAGTGAAGGGATGGGGGTAGAATAGTAATTTTAGTAATTTCAGGGGTAATATGGGAATTAACCAATGGCAGATTTATTTAATTTAAGTGTTGTGTCCACTAAGCTTTAATAATAGTAAAATATTATAATGGGGAACAAGACATATGGTAGTGGAAATTTAATATATTTGTTTAATGATTGTGGGGAACAAGACATGATGGTAGGGTAGAAATTGCATTAGGGGATTAATTAAAAGGTATTAGAGTAGTGAGGTAATTAAAAAACTAAAAGGATAATTTGTTAGTGGAAAATACACTAATTGTGTGCCTATTTAGAGGCTGGGAAATCTGGAAAAAAAAAACAGAGGGAGAAAAATGAAAAAAAGAAAAAAGATCTGAAAAAAATTAAAAGTGTTAAATTAGTTACAAATTAATTGATCATTCCTACGGATTTTAAAGTTCAAATTCAGGATATTTTGAATACTATTTTAGTTGATTTTAATCTACTAGAGTGTTCTAGTGTGTAGTATATCTGGATATATTCCAAGGGTGTTTAGTGGAGTTCTACTGATCCTGTTGATTTCAAATACTTCCTGGCCATTGATTGAATCTCTGGGCTGTTTGACTTGTCATTGCTGTTGTCTGCTACTGATTTACTAATCTTCACCTTCTTCTTATGTTCTATTACCAGATACACTTTCGAATCACTGTGATGTAGCTGTTAAAAGTAAAAAAAAAATGCTCAAGTATTCGAGTATTTAAGTTGTATCTGTAGTTTAATAATAAAATGATATGAAGTTGTATAGTCTATCTTTGTAATTCAATGAAAACATGGACTGTGGGATTTATGCTTGACTAGAACTGTTTTCTTTTGTTCGCAAACTGCAATTTATAAATTATTAGTAGTGTAAAATGCAATATAATTAGAATTCTATTTCGTTTTTTTTAAAAAAAAAATGTATTGAGTTGTGAAAATTGAACAAGTTTAGGTAGTCACAATTGGAGCCGGCATTAGTTTGAAACAATAGGTTAATCGCGAATATGTAACTAAGGCATGAGTTTGAACTAATTTTTGTGAATTAGGCATTATGGTTTGATTTAGGCAATTTTTATTTGTTTAAAAGGGGGCTTGGTTGGCTTAAGAAGATAAGTGTCGGATAAGTATAGTTTTTTGCCAATTTTAGATGTAAATAAAAATGGTTAGTAATTTCATAGAATCCGTAGTCTCATTATACTTGAAGTTAGGATCGTAGTACTAATCGTTAAAGTCATTAATCTAATAGGCATGAGTTGAGTTCAAGCAAGATAAGTTAATGACTAAGTTAACAGACTTTCACAAGTATTAGTAGTCAAGGTTAATTTTGATTTTAATTGGTTGTAAATAAAATTCCAATGGTTTAATTTCATCTAACAATATGGGTTAAATTAGTTATAGGATAATTAGTTTCATTATTAACAATATTGTTTGTTAATTCTGTATTTTACTTGTATTTTCAATTTTAGTAATATTCCTTTTCGTTAACATTTGTCTCAAGCTAGTAACTAATAAATGATTGGCTTTTTCAAGCATGTAATAATTCAGGATTTTTCTTCTCTTTCATTTAAAAAAAAATATAGAGAAAAATGTAGTCGCTTTAGGTTTATGCTTTTAAAATAAATGAGGTGTGCCTCGCCAAAATAAAACGCATAATTCGCGGGGCCCTCAATAAACATATCTATTAAAATACTTAGATTTCAGAATGTGCCGTTTAGCGAATTTCACGGCCTTCCCCAAAATAATAACACGCTAGTCTCTTTAGGCGCGTATTAATAATTTCACTTTCTTAAACTCGGGTGCACATTTATGTGACCCAAATCCAAATCCCAACAGAGTCGAAATATGTCAATAACCATGGGTACATTGATGTGACATAGTTTTAGATGTGTTTTCACGACGTTGCAATTCTTATAAAATAATAATAATCAAAAGCGGTTGAAAGTTAAAATTTGCACAAAAGTTAAAAGCATGTTATTAAAATCAGATAATTAAGCCAAATATGACAGTTGAGCGACCGTGCTAGAACCACGGAATTCGGGAATGCCTAACACCTTCTTCCGGGTTAACAAAATTCCTTATCCGGATTTCTGGTTCGTAGACTGTAATACGGAGTCAACTTTTTTCTCGATTCGGGATTCAAACCGGTGACTTGGGACACCATAAATCTCTCAAGTGGCGACTCCATTTTCTCAATAATCAAATCCCGTTTCGATTGTCCTTTAATTGAAAAAACTCCCATTACCACGCTCTTCGCGGGGTGCGGTAGCGCCGAAAGGAGGTGTGACAAACTCGAACAAACACCTATCAGCCAACAAAAGGTTAAGTTCGATCAAGATTGAACAATACCTACTGGCCCTTGGCCACGACTTAATAAAAATTTAAGTTCGACCAAGCTCGAACAAACACCTATCGGCCCTCGGCCATAACTTAACGAAAGGCTAAGTTTGACCAAGTTAGAACAACACCTATTGGCCCTCGACCACATCCTAATTAAGAAACATAACCTATATAAACAAAGGGGCAATATGCCCCACAACTATTCGAGTCAAAGGCTATAATCAGCTAGAAGGCAACAACAATAAAAAGGACAAAAAGCAAAATGTGCAAACAACATAAGCAAAAATATATGAGTACAGGAAAAACCGCAGGAGTGAAAAAAGGTACAAGGAACAACTTTGATATTTCATACTTAGATAAAGAGTTTTTACAAATGCACTCAAAGATGCTGACAAAAATACACAAAAAAGTTAAAAGAAAACTACTAGCCATCACCATCATGGACTTTGACACCCTCACCACCTCGTCTTTCAACGAGTCATACCAGGCATCTTACTCGAGCCGATATATTCCCTCTTCCTCATTCTCTTCACCAGGCTGAGGCATAGCAGGATCAAAGCCACAAGAAAGCCGAGCCTCGTGAGCCTTGACCCCAACATCCTCAAAAGTCTCCTCAGAAATGGATCCCTTTGTATGCAAGTCATGGAACACATCCAGTCAGGTCTCATCATGGATCCATTATTCATAACACTCCTGAGGGACGTTGGGGAAATCAAAATCATTAGACAAAGAAGGTCGCACAACCAGTTGGGTTTTCTCGGCTTAAAGAGCAACAACTCGATCATAAACCTCAGAGTTTTCCTTGTCCAGCTCCCCTCTCCTCTCCTCAAGTTGGTCCTCCTTAGCTCGTGCCGTTGATAGGTCATTCTCCCACTCAGAACAAAGGGTTCTGTTTGCCAGCTCGAGGATCTCCATCTTTCTCCGAGCATCCAACCAATAAGAATCCTCCTACTCGAGCTCCTCCAACATCATGGCAATCTCACCCCTGAGAGCCTCAACCTAAAATTGGCAATCATCTAACTGGCCTTGCAGCTGGACTACTTGAGCTTGAAGGTCGCTACATTGGGCCTCCATGCCATTACTGAGATCAATCTCCTCTTCCTTGACCATCAACATTCCCTTAAGGACACTGAATTTTTCCACGATCGCATTAGCTCCTCGTCTTTGTTCTTCAAATCTTCTCTTAAGGCCAGCACATCATCTCCCTCACGAAGCCGATCTCGAAGCTCCTGGTACTTCCTATAGCACGTTGTATACTTTCTTTTCAACTTCATGTAAATTTCATTACGTATCTTCTCCCTGTGAGCACTCTCAATTTCTAGAATGATCAGCTACAAAACAGAGAAAAGAAATTAGAACCTGAAAAAAAGCTAAGGCATAAGGAAAAGGGTGGATAACAGTCATACTTACCCTGAGAGCAAGACCAATGATATTATTTAGCCAAGTACTATCGGTTATCTTCTTGAGGGACTCACTCTCATCTTCGGAACAGAGAGGACCGAGAGCAGGGACTATCTCCACAAGAAAATCACGATCCATTAGGATCATGATGGTCCTAGAAACCCCCTTCATCCTCAACTCGATTTGGGTGAGCCCCTCATTAATCATTCTCAGCTCGTCCAGGTCCATGTTGGAATCAGATCCGATGACGTCTTCAGCAACGATTTTCCCTCTATCACCGACTGAGAAAGAGACATCAATTGTAGCCCTGGAAGACGAAGCCTCCTCTTACCACGAAAGCAGGGGGCTGCCGTTTAAGTGCCCCCACCGCAGTCGTCTTCCCCCGGGACGCACCAGCACGTCCATGACCACCTCTTCTATTTGTGGAGCCTTAGTGCTAGCCCTAGTATATTCTCTTATATGAATTATCGCTCTCTCTCTAAGAACCATTTCGTCCTCCATTGTGTCAAAGGTAACCGGGATTTCCCCTTCGACGTCCATGGCTCTCCTCTTACAAGGCCTTAGATCCTATCATCGGGGGAGACTTAGGCCGCAGCATCTGGGACGAGGGTGGGTGAAGAAGGAACAATAGACATAATGGGGGCAGAAACTATAGTCATGGCAGCTCTTCTCCTAAACGAGAGCACATTTGCCCTACTCCTCCGAGAAGACCCCCTAACCGGACCTGGGAAAGGAAGAAACATAAAAGTTAACAAAGCCATCCTACATACAAAAAGAGGCAACAATCACAGACAAAAAGGAAAGTTACTTATGGAAGGGGGAGCCGGTCTGAACTTCTTAAAGAAGCTCTGGAAATCACGAATCCAAGCGGCATGAGGGAGAATCTGCCTAATCCAGTCAACGATGAGTAGGCTAGAGTGGGAGGACAGTTGTTGGCTATAAGAAGGGGATAATTATTTAACTAGCCCAAAATAGGTGAAGAGATATAAGAGGTAAAAACAAAAGAAACATAGACACTTACGTGCATAATTCCAAGCCCCGGGGAAGCCATCGGTGTTGGCCACGACGTCCTTGGTTCTAACATAAAAACATCAAGCCATAATTGATGGTTGACCTTGTCGTCCATTTTCACCACCAGTAACTTGCCTCCACGGTGATGGAGGTTCAATATCTTCCACCTATAGAAGCTAGAGGCAAATAGGTGCACTAAATGTCGCACTGTCACCTCGACACCGGAGAGCTCAGCAAACTTGGTCGGCATCCTGATGACCTTATAAACGTAAGGGGCGAGCTGGGCAGAGAAAATGCCATAGTGGCGGAAAAACTCCTCCACCAGAGGGAGAAGAGCAAATAACAAACTGGTAAGCATATAGAGCGCAGTACCCGTAGCGGTGAACATATACTTCATTCCCCTCAGTGGGGATCATTTTGATATGCCCAAGGAGGCCGAACTTGGCTTTAAATTCAGCCAAGTGATTGGGTGCCACTGTTGGTAGGAACTCTCCAGGCGCCGCGTTCAGCGATCGTTGGAAATAGGACCTGGATTCGGGTTTGCGGAGGATGATCTCCTCCACCAAGGGAAAGGTTTCATACTCTACAATGGTAGATGCATTTCCCGCTTGATCAGGTAACACAACCACCAACATAACGACATGACTCCCTTCACCAACATAAGACGATACATTTGACATATTTATGAGAAAGTTAAGAAGGATACATGTAAGAGAGTTTTAGGATATGGAGAAAGCAACAATGCAGAAAAGAGAGGTTTAGACAGGAAGTTTATACTCTCAAAGTTTGGAAGAATAAAAGTTTCAAATTTGGGTTTGGCCATCCCTATTTATAGAGAATGAGGCACCAAAAATGAAACAGTTTGTCATAATGGGCACCAAATCCGAAACGGCTCATCTTAATTGGCACTGGAATTGAAATGACAAACCCAATCAGAGGTTACATGCAAATCAACATAATGCGTCGAGAACAAGAGTCATCATGATGCATGGCATTATGACGTCCCCCCCTCTCTTGGACCAAACGGCTCCAACAAATCACCCAGAAAATTTAAGGGATTTGAAATATGCGGCCCACAGAGAGCCACGTTTCCTGCTCGCTACAATGACTACGACCATATTATATGTTAGACAAGATCGGCCATGAGCGACATTATCTTCTCATTGAACTCGCCCACGAAGACGACCTCAACAAGGGGATGTACTAACTATATGAGCAAAAATTATCTTAGTTATATTTATGCCACGTCAGCATTGAGAGGGCCTTGGAAGGCTGCCACATGTCATTAGTATGACTTCAATAAGAGATAGGTTCAAGGTCGAAGAGATCTGATGAAAGATGAAGGGGCTAGATTGAGGAGTCAACAGAGATCAAGGTCGAGGGCGAGCACTCTCCTTAACAGAACAGTAACGGCCAGTTTCGCTGATCCGACTTTAAAAAGAATATTTCAGAGAATTTCCTAGGATCTGTACTATTAGGTTTGTATGGCACATGTCCCCTTATAATTAGAAAGAGACATAGTTAGAGGGGCATGAAACATTCATTTATAAGAGCACATCACTTTGACATTCTTTGAGATTCTTGCATTATTACATACATACAAAAGACACCTTTTTGGTTGAGATCCTTGTCTAACTTTTCTCCCAAGATCCAAGGAGAATCCGAATATTCAAGGCTTATCAATCATTTATCATTGTCAGAAGAAATAATATACGGCTTTCAGCTTCTTTCTCGGTCATCTCTGTTACATATATTTGTGTAAATACCATTATACAATTACTTAATTCTATTGAATGTCATTCACTTCATATTTGCACCATTAAGTGTTGTTCATTATTATATAATTATCACTATTGCCATGGATGTTGTAAATTTTGTAACGACACTAGTTAAATAATCTAGTGGATATTATTGTTGGCTAAGATTAACCAATCTTGTTAAGAAAATCTAATTGTTTAAACCTAGATCTATCAAATAGTAAATCCACTAATATTTTGTACATAGATTAAAATTCTCGACCTGCTTCTTGATGTGGAATTAAGGATATATAGTCAAAAAATAATTATTTTCTTGACATTTAATCTTGAACCACATAAAACCATGTAAGTCAAAACTAAACAGGCCCCACTTGTTATTCTTCTAGTTTACTAGTCTTTATTCCCTTTATTTGTGCATGAAAAAATTACTTTGGAGTTAATATGGATTTGCAAAAAGAGAATGTACAAAAGGTTGATGTCTATTTCAAATTGGATGCTATACACCATTAATATTTTAGCATAAATTCTAAAAATATATATGTTTACCCGTAAAATAGTAAAGTTAAATTTATATGTGGTTTCTAGATAAGTCAACTAATTTGATACTGAAATAATAAGATAATTGAAAAATTATGCAATACTTAGCCTTAAAATATAGACGAAACATCAGAAGTGGCAGTTCCGGGAACAAGGTTTCGGGGCACAACAATAATGAAATCAAAAAGCGAGAAAGTAAGATTGTATTAAGCTTTGAATAGAATGTAGTGTAAGTTTGTCAGAGAATTTGTGTCCTTTACAATGATAATTGAGCTCACTATTTATAGTTATGTCTAGGGAAGGAGGTCCTAGGATCGTGCCCTCCTTTAATGTTAACTGTAAGGACTATTCATGAAGATGTAACGGTGAACATAAATGGGAAATTTTTTGTAACGAGTCATTGCTCTTGATGCTATAGAATATTCTTTATTAAATGCTACCGGGCGCAGAGCACTTAATACACCTTTATGAATGTGGTTCCTCTCGGTAACAAGCGGAATAGTTGCGTTTGTTCTCTGGCCATTCCCATATTGGGTTCCACATATCCTTCCTTTAGATGACCCTGTGTAATAGCATATTTTACCCCGTAAAGATAGTCTCCCTGCTCTCTGGTGACATAACTTTGTGTTACCAGAAAGTTGGTAAAAATATTATTTTGGCAGGAAATACTCTAAGTCCCTCTAAAGGCTTCTAACAGTTGATTATACGCACGTCTTTCATCATTTAATGCCACAAAAAGGCATCATCCCATGATTCAACACGGTTTTTCCAACTATCGAGGTAATCATGGCCATGAATTTAGCCGCAAAAATTTTACTTATACGCATCATCGTTCTCCTTTGCACTTCATAATTTTTCGAGCTTCCGATTTGCACCAATTCTTCAAAGAATAAGAATAAAGCCGAGGACTCTATTCCTCCAACAGTGGGTTCCATAATCTCTAGAAGTCTTATTACCACAAAAGACTTTGAAGAGAAATTCTCTACTACTAACTCTTGTACATGGGTTGTCAGTAAGTAACCTTCTTCCATCCGTCCTTCCTGCATTCCCGTTGTGAAGGAAGATTGCCGCTTTCATGAGTTGGATATTATTATTTCTGATCTATCGGAGCGAGTGACCCTTCCCAAGGAAGGTTTTACATATTTTTACACGTATCTCTTTACTTTGGGTGCATTTTATTTGATTGGAGAGCTTGATTATGTGATTGCGGAGTTTTATCTCTGCTACCAAGTATGTCTGGCACAAGTAAGTCCTCCTGTGTGGATGACGGTTGCTTGCCTTCGACATTTGTGCTAGAAGACGGGAGAAGAGCTAACGTTAGATCATATAATAAATCTCTACTCTCCCAAGATCTTCCATGGGGGAATGATAAACCTCTGCAAATGAAGTCACCATACTCTGTTGACTAGCATAGATGATAATAACGGTCGTAGGTGGATGGAACTGTTCATTGCAAATGCTACCAACGATATTATTCGACAACGGATTCATCCTTTCCGGCCACTTGGAACCGCACTCGTAAGATCTTTATTTATAATTTCCTTTTACTAAATATTCTTCTATGGTCGTATTTGATACTTCATCCTTCACATGTTTCAGCAACTCAATGGATCATACCGGTGGTTGAAGGTTTGGACCGGTGGGTTAAGAAGATATTGGACGTTACAATGCCCAAAACTCATTTGTGGAAAGAACTGGCCCCTAAATACGGGTGGAAGGCCGAAAATCATGGTATTTCAAACTTACCTTGTTTCCATTTTTCATGTGAAGAACTTGGTCGATCCCTTCTGACTTGTCTATGAAAATAGGTCTACCTGCGGGCTCTGTTTCTATCCCCGATGAGGATGTCTTGGCTGATCTAGTAGACACTGCGAGGCTGCTTCAAGAGGCACTTACTCAAACATGTATCTCTGGACCTACTTCGGGCACATATGCTTCTTTGTGGAGTCACCAGCTGGAGGACAAATAATTAAAAAGAAAACACTCCTCTTCAGCCGACGAAAAGAATAAGAGGCCGAAGACTATTTCCCTTGAGTCGTCTCCAGAAGTTGTGATCACTAGCCCTCCTCCTGGGTTGGTCATAGAACCGTGACAATCGACGATGATGGAGAAGCTAGTGATGATGGAGTTTCTATACACGTAAGCAACGTTCATCATCAACTCAACAAAATGCTCAATATGTTGAGTTAGTTACACCAACCGAGGATGACGTCGCAACACTTTGGGGGGAGTTTGATTTGGTGGAAAATGCAAACTCCCGTTATCGGAACCCGATAGTTTTACCCAGTATTGCTAGGATGAATACCGGGTCCCTACTGTCTTTGGTTGGTGAGCATCCAACAACCAGTGTTTCACCCGATGTAGCTGCTTCACACCCTTCAACTCCATCAGCATCATCCCCGTCTTCACCAGCACCAGCAACTGCTATATTATTTCGATCTTCATCCACTCTTACACCAGCAACTGCTTCATCCTCTCCATAGGCCGCATCCAACCACGAAGAGGTTATTCCTATTCCCCAGTCCCCACTTTATGGAACTTTGGGGCAAAATTATGTTGCTCCTTTTGAAGATCCACAAATAAGAAGGAATGTTACCCTTTCGATCTCTATCGAATGCAACCTACTTTCTCGGCCGGTAGAGCTTGCAAATTATCTGAAGCCTCTGGCTTCAGAGAAAGATTTGGAGAAGATTCGGGCACTCTTGCGAGAGTGTCTATTGAGCAATACCATGCACAATGCCACAACGATATGTTCCTTTATTCCTTTGTTATTTCTTCTACTTTTGTATGAATGTATTTTGAGTTTTACCTTTCTTGTTTTAAGGCCAATTTTTTTGCTTTCGAGGGACTTCAGAGGTTGATTCGTGAGAAGGAGGAACTTACTTTCGAGTGGAATCAACTTTTGGTGGAACGGGACCAAAATGCTCTCTGCCTCTCGGAATTGAAAACTAAATCTACTGAGGCTATTGTATTGGAGGCTCATTTGTAGCAAATCGAGCAAGAAGTGGTAACCCTTAGCCAAAAAATTGGTCCGTTGAGGGTTAGATTTGACAAATCAAAGGCCAAATAGGCTGAAGTCCAGGATGTCGTTCTTGCTGCAACCAAACGCGAGGCTGCCACCGCTGAAAGAGTGACTGACTTAGAGGCGGCCTTGAACTTCAAAGTTGAAGAGCTTGTTGCTGTGGGGGCGAAACATGCCCAGCTGGAAGAGAAGCACAGGAAAATTATCGAGCATAATAGCTTCTTTAATTCAACAGTCTGTGACCTTGATGTTAGTCTCAGATTTGTTAGGTCCGCCCGGGAAAGCCTTTCTGCCGAGGTAACCCGACTCAAATAAGAACTCAAGCTCCGAGAGCCTTCCCTCGTTGTTGAAAAAAAATTCTCTATGCATAGTATGAGGAGGAAAACCTTGGAAGAGGCCAAAGCATGTATCATTGATTTTGACACTGAAATAGCCAAGGCCAGCGAGCTTGAGTTAGCATCTAAAAATGGACTCCGAGCATAGTCTGATGCTCTTGTCCCTTCTGGTTCTGGTTTTGAGTTCTCGAAAACTGAATAGGAATTGGAGGACGATGATACTGAAGGCCAAACTGGAGAAAATGTCGAGCCATCGGCGGACCATCTACTTCTCCCAGGGACGCAGACACTTCTCTTCCTCTTGGTTATGGAGATACAACAGTTTAGCTTTTCTTTTCTTTTTCCAATTCTTGTACCTTTGATATTTTGGAATGTTTTGTAAATAAAGACATATATTTTCTCAAGTATTGTTTGAGTCTTACTTTCATTTGAATATCCATGCAAGTCATTAACCTTTGGATGTGTTTTCCTCGAAAACATTTTTGGTTCAGGACGTCACCCCTTTTACATGGGGGTTTCTATAAGTATTTGCGGAAGTTTAATTTTTGCATAATTTTGTGTACGTCTTTGGGTGTATCTTTCCCCGAAGGCATTTGATTTCATCCATAAATCCTTTCGAAAAGAACCCTTCAACATGAGGTTTTTCACAAGAGAGGGTCCTCTTATGTTTACGGTGCTCTTGACGAGGACGTCTCCTGTTTATTACGGCAGTAACATTTGAAGTAATTATTTAACTTTCAAATGATAAAGTTAGTTCATCATTTAGACAAGAAACAAGATAATAACAAAATGGTTTCATTTTATTTACTTCCTTCTATTTTCAAAAGTACATAAGTATTCGCTATGCTAAAAAGAAATTGTCATTACTTGTGGCTAACTTGTACAACTTGTTTCTACGGGGAAGGCCGCGTAGTCCCTGATCCCGATGATGAAATTATGTTTCCAATTTTTTGTTTCTCGGTCGACGTGGCAGTCATTATCGCCATATCCTCATAACATTCCGCCCTCTCCAGTGTTTGAATGTGAAGAATGTGAATTGGATCATTGGAAGTCTTGTACCTTCAAAGATTCCACCAATGAATTTCTAGATAATCCTTAACTCTATAACACACTTTACTTCCCCTCAGGAATCTATGTTGTTGAGCAAAAGACTATCTAGCAACCCTCTAGTGGTTTGTGATCGTGAACAGTCGGGTAACCTTTGCTCAATAGAAAACTTAACTTCCTAGTGGGAATTCGCTACAGAGCAAAAGATTATCTAATTGTCCCCGAGTGGAGACTTGCTTGCTTGCCTTGCTATTAAAGGTCTTATTGCTGCTGTCTTTGTAGTATGCTTTCTGTCGCTGCCTCATTAAAAACCTAGCTAGAAAAACCCAATTTGGACAAAAACTGAACGAGAAAAAGAGTGTAGAACATACTTTCCACTCGGATAATGTTCATCAGCAATAATATCTTTTGAGGTACGCCACGTCCCAATTGCTGGGAAACTTTTCTCCATTTCGGTTCTCCAACTCATATGAACCTTTCCCGGTGATAGCTAAAATCCGGTAAGAACCTTCCCACGTTGGACCCAACTTCCCCGCGTTGAGTTCCCGGGTATTTTGAGTTACTTTCCTTAGAACCAAATCTCCTACTTTAAAATAATGGAGGTTGGCTTCGGGGAAGCTTCTGAACTTCTCAGATTCAATCCCTTAATGAATGCTTCAGCCGCCCATTCATCTGGGACAGCCGGGAGCAATATTCTTTTCTTCTGGAATCGGTTGACGAATTCTCGTAGCAAGTCGGACTCTCCCTACGCAATCCAAAATATATCGGCCTTCCGGGCTTGTACTTTTCTGGCCCCGGCAAGGGCCTTAATAAAAGAATCCACGAGCATTTGAATTGAATCTATGGAATGTTTGGGTAATAGTGAATACCACGTCATAGCTCCCTTCATGAGAGTTTCTCCAAATTTCTTTAACAATACATATTTAATTTCGTGAGGAGATAAATCGTTCCCTTTACCGCCATTTTGTAGGTGGTAACATTCTGAGGCTATGAAGTCCCATCGTATTTTGGCACTTTCGGCATTTTGAACCGCTTCGGGATTAATTCTGGTGGCGCACTTGGCTTGTACGGAAACTGAGTATACTTCTTTGAGTCCGGACCTTTCAATCTGGTGGCGCACCTGGGATTTGGTCCATGCGGACGTTTACTTCCCTCATAAACCGCAAAAGTTCATTCTTGAAAGGGTCATTCTCGTTATTAATCTTGGATCTGTTCCCCTCAGCCCCGTCGCAGCCAACTTCACCCCTGGGAGTGTTGTTATCGACACTCTGCGTTGTTGGTTTGCAGGAACACCGGAAGGAATGGGATCTCATCTATTTGCTTTATTCGAAGCCCCCAACAATGCCTGCTTCAACTCTGTCATAACCTTATCCTGCCGTGTGAGATGGCGCCATTCCCCTCATTGTCGAGGATATTGCCTGTCATGCACCGGTGTGGCGTCATTCCCCTCATTATGGGTGTCATTGATTGAGTCCTCGAAATGAGGATGATCTCCACCAATCTCAAGGTTGTACGTGTTGTTAACAGTGTTATCTGCCATTTATTTTCATTTTTTCTAAGACAAAATGATCAAATCACATCAGTAAAAACGGCAAGGATCAATTTAATTGCACGACTGTCTAGGCCAACATGGGCACCAAACTGTTTACCCGTAAAATAATACAGTTGAATTTACACGTAATTTCTAGACAAGTGAACTAATTTGATCCTGAAATAATAAAATAATCGAAGAATTATGCAATACTTAGCCTTAAAATATAGACGAAATAGTAGAAGTAGTTGTTCCGTGAACAAGATTTCCGGGCACAATAATAATAAAATCAAAAGGCGAGAAAGTAAGATTGTATTAAGCTTTGTATAGAGTGTAGAGTAAGTTTGCTAGAAAATTCATGTCTGTTACAATGATAACTGAGCTCACTATTTATAGCTATGTCTAGGAAAGGAGGTCCTAGGACCGTGCCCTCCTTTAATATCGATTATGAGGACCGTTGATCAAGATGTAATGGTGAACATAAATGCCAAATTACCTGTAACGGGCCATTGCTCTTGATGCCATAAAATATTTTTTATTAAATTCTACCGGGCGTAGAACATTTAATACATCTTTATGAACGTTGTTCCTCCCGGTGACAAGCGGAATAGTTGCGGTCAGTTTTTGGCCATTCCCGTATTAGGTTCCACGTGTCCTTCCTTTAGATGACCCGGTGCCATAGCATATTTTACCATATACAATATAATTATACTAATAAATAATAAACTCGCACATACTAGTAAAGAAATAGTGGATTTCAGATCTGGTTATTGCAAAATTTGAATTTTCTGAAGCCAAAAATATGTGTGTATCCAAAAATATAGTCTGACTTTACAAATTGCAATTAAGACAAATTTTCAAGATAACCCAATTGCAAGTTAGTTAGTATACAAATATAGAAAGTAGGAAGTAAACGAGGGGCCCTTTTTCCAAAAATTCTTGTCTGATTCGATTAATTAATCGTATGTACAAAGCTAAACCATATATCATATATGGTTGGATCTGAACGATATCATTTTCATATGTGACTATTCCAATTTAGGTGAATCAGACTTTTATAACTCATTTGAGAAAAAAATGTAATTTTCAAATAATTTTTTAATAGTAGTTTATTTAGTCAAGTATCGCTTCACATCTCGAATTACCTACACCTTAGAATAAAGTCAATGGATAATTTAATGAATTAGGAACCATATATTTGTATAATACTGAGAATGAAGTATAACTCCAATGACGTGATTAAACTTTAAGCTTTTAAAATGCTTGATCTTAGACTACTAAGGTTGAATTTCAAAAGAGGTGAAAAAGATTTTTCTCCAAATTTATTTTAAAAATTAAAATTTTCCCTCTAACTTCAAATTGTAGATGTTTATCTCTTCATATCTCAAAACCTAGCCATTGACTAGTGATTTTATATTTGGACTGATAAGGTTATGGCAGAATGAGATCCAAATTCTATTTCGGATTTTGACCATGTGGGCATATGTTAACTTTTTATTGACTTTAGAGATTTTATTGAAGATTGAAGTTTCATTGTCTAGAATTAATTTTTATAGCTTTATTTGACTTCCTTGAATACTCTGTGGGCTAGATCGGGCTCGTCGGACAGATTTAAAGCTAGAAAAAACGAATTTTGAAGAATAGAACTACCCCTAAATAAGGTACATATCTTACTTAATTTAGACTCGGAGAGAATTTTCCTAAAATAAATGTAGATGCTAAATACTACGTGCTTATGAGTGACGTATATGCGAGGTAACGAGTGTATATGTAGGCCCTAAAGTTAAACCATATTTGAGATAGATTTTAAGCTTATTTGTGTCTTGTATGAGATACATTTCTTCTTGCTTTATGCCTTATTTGTTTGTACGACTACTTGAACAACTTATTCATGCTAGAGATCATGTCTAGGATTTTCAATTTCTTATTGGGTTATGATGGGCTATTTTATATGTTGGATTACATGTTGCGGTCGTAGTCATACTTGTGTATATGGATGCATCTCTGCATGTTTATCTCTTCGTCCATCTGCATCATACTTGTTTATTTTTTGTACATAAGCATACATTACTACACATGGTTCTCTAATGGTGAGTCATGAGTGGCATATGGTTCAACGTTCGGCGGGTAATGTGTCCGGCCCTTGACTTTTCTTCATTTAAATACTAAAAGTTTGTCTGTAACTGGAACTATATCTCGTATGTGCGTCTGACTCACACATCACATATTGCATTCTTACCACTAGATCAAAGTCTCAGCGATAAGATCGCGCAACTTTTCTTTATTGATCTATTGTTAATAGCATGGTTTTTGAATCGAACTATTTGTAAATACATATGTAAAATTCAAAACACATGTATATAGTCAGAATAAATTCATTCCACTGATGCCAAAAAAGAAATAGTACAGAAACATAGACCGGAATTCTCACTCTGCTTCTTATACGGATATATAGTCAAAAAAATATTATTATTTTGACAGGTAATCTTACACCACGTATAAAACCATGTAAGTCAAAACTAAACAGGTCCCACACTTGTTGTGCTACTAGTTTACTAATTTTTATTCCCTCTATTTGTGCATGAAAAATCATAAACTTTGGAGTTAATATGGATTTGTACAAAGAGAGTGTACAAAGGTTGATGTCTACGTTCAAAATAGATGTTACACACCATTAATATTTAGAAAAAGTGGATGTTAGATTTGGTTATTGCAAACTTTGAATTTTCTGAACCCAAAAATATGTGTGTGTATTCAAGAATAAAGTCTGACTTTACAAATGGCAATGAAGATAAATATTGGCCTAAGTAAGTTTGTTTTAATGATTGACAAAAGAACTCAAGCATAAATCAAGTTCATACACAGTGTACACAGATACGGGCAGATGCGAGCACAAGACATGCACGTGAAGGAGATAAGCATAAGTTGTTATATCTGACATCTTCTAAAGGAAAAGATTGAATATTTGATAAGGAGCAGGACTCCCTACTCAAAGATAACTCTATCCCGGATAAAGGAGGAGTTAGAAGTTGAAGATAACTAGAACTCTTCCACCAAGAAAGAATATAGCATTAGAAACCTAGTTATTTCCTATTCTACTATCTCTATATATTTCAGGATGTACTCATTTTATAGCTACGTACAAAAGCTGAAGTTAAACAAGGGTTGAGAGCAAAATCGCAAAGCATTTTGCAAGCAACTCCTGTGTAATTCAAGTGTGCGAACCTGAAGCTATATGAACCAGATAGAAAAACCAGTTCCAAGTGTCTGTCTTGTATTCTAGTTTAATTGAAGTAGGGTTTTTGAGTTGTACCTTTCAGCTTTCTCTAGATGCATTTGTACTAGGTACTCTAAGTGTATTGTCCAAGTTAGAGTTAACTTGAAATTGTCGCAACAGTCTGAGGCTTGTTGCCACAAAGAGTTATAGGTAATCCTTAGGTTTACAAGAGTTTTGTAAACTATTTTGGCTCAGTAATTTAGAGAAGTGTTGGAAAATTCCTATTGGGTAGTAGGTCATGATTTTTTCTCCTTTTAAGTCGGGTGATTTCCATGTAAAAATACTTGTGTTCTTTACTTTATGCATTTACTATTCTACACAGTAGTATAAGGAACATATAGAAGAATCGAGTCCTTTTATAACCAGTGAACGCAAAAATTGGACACCACACAAATCACTCTTCTCTTGTGTGGTATTGAAGTATAAAATATCAATTGGTATCACAGCAGATTACCCTTGAAGAGGCTAACACCTTAGGAGAAGATCAAGATGAGCGCACCGCCTGAAAATTGGGAAGGGCAATACATTGTTAGACCACCACTCTTTAATGGCCAGTACTACTCTTTGTGGAAGAACAGAATGATAGATCACATTCAAGGAGAAACATATGAGCTATAGAACATTGTCACAGATGGTCCACTGACAACCTTGAACGAAAATGTTAAAGGAGTAGACGTGCCAAAAATAAGATCGGACTACAATATTGAGGACTTGAAGAAGTGGGAGAAGAATGCTAAAGCCAAGAAATGGCTTGTTTGTGGGCTTGGCATGGATGAGTGCATTAGAATCCAAAGTTGTTCCACTGCTAAGCATATTTGGGACACACTGCAAGTTGCCCATGAAGGAACAACTCAGGTAAAGAGATCCAAAGGAACTCTAATATATTCTCAGTATGAGAACTTTGTTATGAAGGATGGGTAAACCATTTAGGAGATGTATACAAGGTTCACTACATTGACAAATGAACTAAAATCTCTTGGAAGGAGTATCCCTGAAGAGGAAAAAGTTGAGAGGATACTTACTAGAGTCTTGTCAATTACTTCGGAAAGCAAGATCATTGCCATCCAGAAATCAAATTCTTTGTCACTCTCCTACTAGATGAATTGATTGGGAATCTCACTACCAATGAACTTAGGAGATGAACCATGAAAATGGATGTACCTAAGAAGGAAAGAAGTTTGATACTCAGTATAACTGAAGGATCTGATTTGGAGGATGATGAAATGGCTATGATCACCAAAGACTTCAAGAAGTACCTGAAGAGAGGAAAGGTTTCTTCAAAAAGTGGAAACTACAGCAAAGCAAAAACGCTTGAGAAGCAAACCAATGATGGCTGCTACAAGTGTGGAAAGATGGATCACCACATCAAAAACTGTTCTTTGTGGGAAATTGAATAGAAGAGGGAAAGAGTTGAACGAAGAAACATGAAGAAGGAACAGGTTCAATCCCATAAAAGCAACAACTATGGTCGCTGCTTGGGGAGAAAGCTCAGATGATGATGATGATGAACGAGCACTTATGGCCATTGGAGAATCTGATGAAGAAACTGAGGTAAGTGTCATTCATCTCAAAGATAAGATTAAATTTTTATCTGAATAAAGGTTATCTGAATTACTACTAGAGCTAATTGATGAATCTAAGGATGTGAATAATAAAAAGGAACAGTTGTCAAAAGAATGTGTGATTTTGAAAGCTAAGTGCAAAAACTTGGAACTTAGGGCTTGTGAAACTGAAAGTGAAAATACTGTGTTAAAGAACCAGGTTCATGCACTTGACACAACTATACTAGAACTTAGATTTGAAAATCTAAAATCGAAACTAGGAACAGGTAAAAAGATGGTTGATCACACATAACCCACTTTAGAAGAAAATGTAGGAAAAATAAAAGATGAGTTGTATAAGATGGATGAACAGGTAAGAATCCTAAAGTGGATCTGAATAAGGTCAAGCATGAGCTAGACACAACTTGTAAATGGAACAGGTCCTCCAATGCACTTTCATGGCTACAAGACCATCATAGTAGCAATAGAAGAGTATTTGGCTTTGGAAACTCTGCACTTAAGTGAGATCCCAAAAGTAAGTACCTCACACTCCCTGAGAACAAGATTTGAACACACTGTGGTAACACTGATCACTATAAGAGTGAATGTAGTGCAAAAAAGAAGCAGATCAATAGAACAAAGAGTTTGTTCTAGGGAAAAATAAGCTGCTAAGTTGGGCTAAAAAGAATCTGATTTATCCTTTTGCCTATAGAAAGGTACCCAAACTAGTTTGGGTTCCTAAGACTAACCCCTAATTTCTATTTGCAGGTCCAAGTGAAGGAGAGCAGCCAAATATGATACATGGATAATGGTTATTCAAAGCACATGATAGGAAGCAAGAACCAGTTCCTTTCACTTGAGGATATTAAGGGAGGTAATATCACTTTTAGAAATGGAAATAAAGGCGAGACATTGGGATTGGGAAGGTAAGAAATTCTGATTCTCACTCTATTGAGAATGTATGCTTGATAGATGTATTAAAGTACAGTCTAATAAGAGTATCAAAATTGTGTGATAGAGATAACATGGTAGCCTTCATTTCTACAAAATGCTTTAAGATTAATCTTACCACAGACAAGATAGCTTTGAAGGGAAAAAAGTGAACAACATATATGCTGTGGATTTTTCCACATTTTCAAATAATAAACTCACTTGCTTAAGTGTGTTGGACAATGATCCCCTCCTTTGGCACAAGAGACTTGGACATGCCAGTCTAAGCCAACTCAACAAACTAGTCTCCAAGGACTTGCTGATTAGGCCTCCTAACATTAAGTTCAAGGAAGATTAAGTTTGTGAAGCTTGTACCAGCGGGAAGCAAGTAAGATCCTCTTTCAAAAGCAAGAAAATGGTAAGCATTACCAGGATGATAGAACTGGTCCATATAGAGCTTTATGGACCAATGAGAACATTGAGCAGGGGTGATAAGAGATATGTTATGGTGCTTGTTGATGATCATTCGAGGTTTATTTGGACATGATTTTTAACATCTAAAGATGAAGCTTTTGACATGTTTACTTGTTTTGTTAGAAAACTCATAAACAACTTGGTGATCAACATGCATCAATTAGGTCTAATCATGGTACTAAATTTGAGAATGCTAAATTTGTTGAATTTTATGATGAGCATGGCATAAATCATAATTTTTTGCCCCTAGGACTCCACAACAAAATGGAGTAGTTGAAAGAAAGAATAGAACATTGGAAGAAATGGCTAGGACTATGCTTCTTTCTAGTAAATTGCCCCATAGCTTCTGAGCAGAAGCTGTGAACACTGCTTGCTACATTATAAATAGGTGCATGACAGACCTCTTGTTTAGAAGACTCCTTATGAGTTACTTAAAGGGAGAAAGCCAAATATATCACATTTTAGGGCATTTGGATATAAGTGCTTTGTGTTCAATAATGGTAAAGACTCTCATGGTAAGTTTGATCCCAGAAGTGATGAGGGAGTATTCTTGGGATATTCTTTACATAGTAAAGCTTATAAGATTTATAACAAAATAGCTATGTATGTAGAAGAAAGTGTATGTGTGGTTTTTGATGAAACTAACATTTTTTTTGAGAGGCAGGAATTGGATGATAAAGTAATTAGGATGGTAAGAAACTCAAATGAAACCACAACCCAGACTGGAGCTGCACCAGAGGAAGGACCATGTGATGGAACAGTTCCTTCCACCCAGGGCAAGCTGACAGAGGGAACTGATCCTCAAACCTCGAGGGAACTTGTCCATGAACTTGTTCCTCATCAACCAAACAATGAAGGAACATATAAGGGAAATCAGCTGGTTGTAAAACCTTACAAGTATCAAAGGTCTCGTCCCCTTGAGAACAGAATCACTGATCCAAACTATGGAATCAAAAATAGATCTTATTTGAAGAATCTTTGTGATTTTGATGCTTTATATCTCTCATTAAACCTAAAAATAATGTTGAGGCTTTGCCGGATGCAGACTGGGTGAATATAATACAAGATGAACTCAATCAATTTGAGAGAAATCAAGTTTGGAATATGGTACCAAGACCCAAGGACAGATCGGTAATTGGTATAAAATGGGTCTTTAGAAACAAAGTAGACTAAGATGGAACAGTTACAAAGAACAAGGCAAGATTGGTGGTTCAAGGATATAGTCAAGAGGATGGCATAGATTATGATGAGATTTTTGCTCCAGTTGCAAGATTGGAAGCAACTAGACTTCTTATAGCCTTTGATGCTTACATGGAATTCACTCTCCATAATATGGATGTCAAGAGTGCCTTCCTCAATGGCTATCTAAAGTAAGAAGTATTTGTCAAGCAACCTCCGGGCTTGGAAAAAAAGTCATGTCCTGATGATGTGTACAAGCTTGACAAGGCAATTTATGGGCTCAAGCAGGCTCCAAGAGCATGTATGAAAGATTATTAAAATTCTTGCTTGAGCATGTATACAAGAGAGGTAAAATTGACAATACTTTGTTCTTGAAATAAAAAGGTAAAGTTATCTTGATAGTTCAGATATATGTCTATCATATTATCTTTGGAGCATCTACTGATAAGTTAAGTAAAGAATTTGCTAAGCTAATTAGAAGTGAATTTTAAATGAGTATTATGGGTGAGCTTAATTTCTTTTTAGGATTACAAAATTAAATAAAATTCAAATGGAACTATGATCCATCAGCAGAAGTATGTGAAAGAGTTGCTTAAAAGGTTTAATATGGAAGACTCTAAAGAAATTGACACTCGTATAGAAACAGCCACAAAATTGGATATAGATGAATCTAGTTCATCTGTCGATCAGAAGCTGTATAGGAAAATGATTGTCTCTTTGTTATATCTCACAGCTAGTAGACGTGACATTATTTTCAATGTATGCCTTTGTTCTAGATTTCAGGCAAATCCAAAGAAGTCTCACTTGACTACTTTCAAGAGAATCTTGAGATACCTAAAAGGCACCACTGACCTATGTCTATGGTATCCAAAAGGTAGTAATCTCAACTTAGTTGGATATGCTGATGCTGATTATGGAGGTTTTCTTGTGGATAGAAAGAGCACTTCAGGTATGACATACTTTTTTGGCTCAGGTCTTGTGTCTTGGGCCACTAAAAAGCAAAATTATGTGGCCTTGTCTACTACTGAAGTTGAGTATGTTCTTGCTGCCTCATGTTGTGCTAAATTGTTGTGAATCAAACAACAATTATTGGACTTTGGGATTGATGTAGGTTTTAGACCCATCCTTTGTCATAACACCAATGCAATTAGGAACTCGGTTCATCACAAAGGAACTAAGCATATAGATGTTAGGCATCACTTTTTGAGGGACAACTATGAAAAAGGTTTGATCATTGTGTAATTTGTGCTACTGACAAGAAAATAGCTGGCATCTTTACAAAAGCTCTAAGTAGAGATCACTTTGAAAGGAATGGGTTAGAATTAGGGATAATTTGTGAATTTTGTACATAATTAGACTAGATTTCGCTCAGTCTCATACTTTCACTAGTATAGTCTTATGCAATATGCTAAAATGTCTCATTAGTTTCTGATACTATTATCTTTTTGGAAAATTCAGACTTACACAAGAGAATTATCAGTGAAGAACCTGGTTCATCAAGATTAGATGGTATGTAGTCTCCACTTAGCATATTTTGAAAAAATTGCATATGGATCATGATCAACAGAGAGTCCCGTTTAATCCCAGCCTCCCTTAAGCTTATCTGTTAGAAAAAGAAGCAGTAATGTGACGACCCAAAGGGTCATCACCGGATTTCTCTCTTTTTACATGCTTCTGAGGCCTTGAAAACCTCACTTTTACTTGCCTCGATTTGCGTACGCAGTCCGACCGTGTAACCGGAAGGCTCAAATATAAATTCTGTGTGAAAAATGATGAATATTAATATTAATATGATTAAAGTTAACTTTGGTCAATATTTTGGGTAAACGGATCCGAAACCGAGATTGGACGGTCCCGGAAGGTCCGTAGAAAAATATGGGACTCGGGCATGTGCCCGGAGTCGAATTTCGAGGTCTAGAACCAGAGTAAAAGAATTTTTCTGTGAAATTATTTTTCTAAAATTATTAAGGAAAATGAAAATAAAAATTAATTAAAATACTATGGTATCGGGCTCGTATTTTGGTTCCGACACCCAGTACAAGTCTTAAATATGTGTTAAGGGTTTTCTGTAAAGTTTGGTCAAAATCGGACGTCATTTGACGTGTTTCTGACCTAAATATCTAAAGTTGAAAGTTTATGAAGTTATAATGAAATATCATGTGTTATAAGGCTTGATTCTATGTATATGATGTTATTTTGGCGATTTAATCGCACGAGTAAGTCCGTAGTATGTTTTTGAGGTTGTGTACATAATTGATTTGGAGACCCGAGGGCTCGGGAGAGTTTTGGATAGGCATCGGATTGCATTTTTCATTTTTTAAAAATCTAGTATGTTGGCTTTTGTGGTTTTCGCAAATGCGAAGGGGAGTTTCGCAAATGCGAGCATTTATTCGCCATTGCGAAGTATGGGAAAGCTGGCTATAGTCGCAAATGCGACGCCCTTGCTCGCAAATGCGATAGAATTTTCGCAAATGCGAAACTAGGCATCCAGACCTCAGTTCGCAAATGCGAACCCAGATGTCGCATTTCCCAGGTCTGCTAGGTTCGCAATTGCGAACCCATGTTCGCATTTCCCATAACTGAGGTCAGTATTTTTCATACTTAGACGATTTTAAGCCCCATTTTTCATATTTCTCAAACCCAAACACCCATTGGCGATTTTTCAAGAACCCTTCCTTCTCCAATCCATTTATAATTTGATTTTCACTTAATTTCTTCAATCTTTAACATCATATATCATGTTTTCATCTTAAAATCAAGGTTTTTCATGGGTAAAAATAGGAATTTTGGGTAGAACCTAGGTTTTCTTAAAATTGGGGATTTGGACCTCAATTTGAGGTCCGATTTCAAAATAAATCATAGATATGAACTCGAGGGGAATGGGTAACTAGGTTTTGGTTCGAACCTCGGGTTTTGACCACGTGGGCCCGGGGGCATTTTGGGAATTTTTGAGTAAAACTTTGGGAAATTCATTTTTAAGCATTCAATTGACTCAATTAGCATTTGTTGATGCATTCAAGTAATTTTTTACTAGATTCGAGTGGTTTGGTGGCGAATTCGAGGGGTAAAGCTATACTAGAGGCTTGAGTAGATTTTTGGAGCATTTGAGGTAAGTGTTTGATCTAACTTTGGCTTGAGGGAATAGGATTAGAGTTTTATTAATTGCTAATTTCAAAATGATCGAGTACGGTGTATAGGCATGGTGACGAGTATCTATACACCGGTGTCTAGCATGACCGTGGGTCCTTGTTTGTACTTATTCTGATAATTTTGGGACTCTTCCATGCTAATTGATGAATTCTACATAATGTGAAGAGTATGAGGATTAGTTATGAATTGTGAATTCCTTGGAGCGTTGGCTCGAACGATAAAATACTATTGAGTAAGAAATGGAAAGACATATGATTAATCCCTTGCCGGGATGGTTTGAGTATATTGATTATCTCCCTTGCCGGGATGTGAAAGTTGTTATTGTTGCTCCCTTGCTGGGATTTAGCTGTTTAATTGTGTTTTCGCTTGCCGAGACATTTCGTATTATTTGCTTATTCCTTCGCCCGTTTGGTTGTGATTGATGTTTGGGTGAGGAAGAGTGATAATGCACAAAGGGTCATTCTGTGCCGTGTTTTGATTATATTTTCACAAAGGGTCATTCCGTGCCATGTTTTGATTATATTTGCACGAAGGGTCATTCCGTGCCATGTTTTGATTATTTATGCACGAAGGGACATTCCGTGCTCTGATTTGATGTAATTGCACGAAGGATCATTCCAGGCCATGAAATGAGAGTTATGTGAGGGAAATAACGAAGGGTGATGCCGTGCAATTATTTGATTGCTTTGGTGAGAAAGAGAGTAAAAGCACGAAGGTTGATGTCGTGCAACTGTTGTTTTTCCCGCTTTTGTTAATTATTGTTATTGCCCTGTTTCTTACTTAAGTTGTTGACTTTATATCCGGATTGTACTCCCACATAGTATGCTTCCCTCCCTTTTTAACTGTATAATTTCGGTATTTTTTCCTTTTATTGCATAAATATATATATATATATATATATATATTGAGCTGCACAGGTTGATTTGGTAGTCCTTTCTAACCTCGTCACTACTTCGCTGGGGTTAGGCCAGGCACTTACTAGCTCATGGGGTCGGTTGTGCTGATGTTACACTTCTGTGCTTTTTGCACAAATCACGGTACCGGAGCAGCTTTTGGACCACAGTAGTAGTGTATTGATCGGGAGCTGACTTCAGTCTAGGGACTTACGAGATAGCCTAGCTGGCGTTCGCAGGCCGAAGTCCCTTTCCATATTTTTAGTTTGTTTTCATTGTACCGAGACAGATATTATGTATTTTCTATTCAGACTTATTTGTATCACTCTTTAGTGGTTTGTGAGGTAGCGACTCCAGTCTTGGGTAGTGAAATATTAAACTTCCGTATTTTGGGTTTTTAGTTACTTATGTTTTAACAGACTTCTGCTTTCATTTAAAGATTCGTTATTTTATTATTGTTGTGTTGTTATCCAAATATGTTTAAATACTTGGCTTGCCTAGCTTCAACAGTAGGCACCATAACGACTCCCGATGGTGGGAAATCCGGGTCATGACAAGTTGGTATCAGAGCTCTAGGTTACATAGGTCTCGCTACTCACAGAAAAACTTGGTAGAGTCTGAGGGATCGGTACAGAGACGTCTTTATTTATCCCCAGAGGCTACGGAGTTAGGAAAAGTTTCACTTTTGTTCTTTCTTGTCGTGCGATTCTGTTTCTCAAATACTGATTGTCTTTCCACTCTGTTCTTTCGCAGATGGCGAGAACACGTGCTTTCTCTTCTACCGCACAGAAGCCCGAGCCCCCAGCAGTAGCTCCTACGAGGGGTAGAGGCCGAGGTCGTTCCAGAGGCCGAGGCAGGGGCAGAGCTTAGCCCCGGGCAGCAGTCCCAGAGGTGGAGCCTCATATTGACTATGTTAAGGAGGTTCCGGCCCCAGCAGCTCCGGTGGGCCCAGCTCAGGTCCCAGGAGGGGTCATGGTCACCCCAGATCTTCAGGACGCTTTAGTCAGATTGGCAGGCTTTATGGAGAGTGTCACTAGAGCGGGTTTGCTGCCAGTAGCACCAGCCACTTCTCAGGCTGGAAGAGGGGTTCAAACTTCTGCTACATGTACTCCGGAGCAGGTAGCTCCCCAGGCTCATGTCCCAGTGGTTCAGGTAGCTGTGACAGCTCAACCAGGTATTGCAGCTTAGGCTGGCGATGGAGCGGCTATGTCTTCGGATGATTTGCGGAGACTTGATCGGTTCTCCAAGATCTTCACCACCACATTCAACGGTGCTTCATCAGAGGATCCACAGGATTTCTTATTCAGCTACCATGAGATCCTTAGGACAATGGGTATTGTGGAGACCAATAGGGTCGATTTTGCCACCTTTCGGCTTACAGATCTGCCAAGACTTGGTGGAGAGACTATTGCCTATCTAGACTAGTAGGGTCTCCAGCATTAACATGGGATTAGTTCGCAGAGTTATTTTTGGAGAATTTTCTCCCAGTCGCTTAGTGGGAGGCACTTCACAGGCAGTTCGAGCGCCTCCAGCAGGGCTCCATCACAGTTACACAATGTGCGACTCGCTTCATTGACTTGGCACGCCATGCTATTCAGGTCGACAGGTCCAGCAGTCTCAGCAGCCGAGGGCTTGTTATAGTTGTGGTGACCCCGGTTATATTGTCAGATTTTGCCCTCGAGCCTCGGGTAGCTCTCAGCAGCAGGGTCCTCACCCCATGATTCAGGCACTAGGTGATCTACAGCTCGCCCAGCCAGCTAGAGGCAGGGGTAGGGATCATAGAGGTGGAGGTAGAGACTGTAGAGGTGGAGCTCAGATTGGTAGAGGTAGAGGTCAGCTAGCAGCCAATCGTCCTAGAGATATGGTTCAGGGAGGTGGGGCACAACCCCAGTGTTATGCTTTGCCAGCCAGGCCAGAGGCTGAGTCCTCAAATGCTGTTATTATAGGTACTATTCTGGTCTGTGATAGGGATGTTTCATTGCTATTTGACCCTCGATCTACATATTCATATGTGTCGTCTTATTTTGCACCCTACCTGACTATGCCTAGAGATGCCTTGGGTATTCTTATTTATGTATCAATACCGGTGGGTGATTCTATAGTGGTCAACCGAGTCCATCGTTCCTGTATGGTAGTGTTTGAGGGTCTTGAGACCCGTGTTGATTTATTGCTCTTAGACATGGTGGATTTCGACATTATATTAGGGATGGATTGGTTGTCCCCGTATCATGCTATCTTAGATTTTCATGCCAAGACTATGACCTTGGCTTTACCAGATTTGCCCCGATTGGAGTGGAGAGGGACCCTAGGTCATGCCACCCACAGTGTTATTTCATATGTAAAGGCTCGACGCATGGTCGAGAAGGGGTGTTTAGCTTATCTAGCATATGTTCGCGATTCCAGCACAGAGGTCCCTTCTATTGACTCTGTTCCTATTGTTCGGGAGTTCCCCGAGGTTTTCCCTTCAGACCTTCCAGGTATGCCTCCCGACAGGGATATTGATTTCAGTATTGATCTGGCTCCGGGCACTCAGCCTATTTCCATTCTGCCGTATTGCATGGCCCCGCTAGAGTTGAAGGAGTTAAAGGACCAGTTGCAAGATTTGCTAGAAAAGGGTTTTATCAGGCCTAGCATTTCTCCTTAGGGTGCACCGGTGTTATTTGTAAAGAAAAAAGATGGATCGATGAGGATGTGCATTGATTACCGACAATTGAACAAGGTGACGATAAAGAACAAGTATCCACTGCCGAGGATTGATGAGTTGTTTAACCAGCTTCAGGGCGCGAAGGTGTTTTCCAAGATAGACTTGAGATCTGGCTACCATCAGCTAAGGATTAGGGCATTTGATGTCCCTAAGATAGCATTCCACACTCGGTACGGGCATTATGAGTTTTTGGTCATATCATTTGGGTTGACCAATGCCCTAGCAGCATTTATGGAGTTGATGAACCGAGTGTTCAGACCTTACTTGGACTTGTTCGTGATAGTATTCATTGATGATATTCTGGTGTACTCCCGTAGCCGGGAGGAGCACGAGCAACACCTCAGAACGATTCTTCAAACTCTGAAGGATAGCCAGTTATATGCTAAGTTCTCAAAGTGCAAGTTCTGGTTGAGTTCAGTTACATTTTTGGGTCATGTCGTATCAACAGAAGGTATTCAGGTCAACCCAAAGAAGATTGAGGCAATCAAGAATTGGCCTCGACCAACATCAACTACTGAGATTCGGAGTTTCTTGGGGTTAGCAGGTTATTACTGTCGGTTCGTAGAGGGGTTTTCATCCATAGCAGCCCCGATGACCAGATTGAACCAGAAGGATACCCAGTTCAGGTGGTCAGACGAGTATGAGGAGAGCTTTCAGAAGCTCAAGATAGCTCTGACTATGGCACCGATATTGGTTTTGCCCACAGGCTCAGGGCCTTATACAGTTTATTGTGATACTTCCCGTATTGGGATTGGTGCGGTATTGATACAGGATGGCAGAGTCATTGCTTATGCTTCGAGGCAATTAAAGATCCACGAGAAGAATTATCCGATTCATGATCTAGAGTTGGCAGCCATTGTTCATGCTTTGAAGATTTGGAGGCATTACCTATATGGTGTGACGTGTGAGGTGTACACGGATCACCAGAGTCTGCAGCACTTGTTCAAGCAGAAGGAGTTGAACTTGAGGCAGCGGAGGTGGTTGGATCTATTGAAGGATTATGATGTTACTATTTTGTACCACCCGGGAAGAGCCAATGTGGTGGCCGATGCATTGAGTAGGAAGTCCGCCAGTTTGGGTAGTTTTGCTTAAGTTCTGGTCAGCCAGAGACCACTTGCTTTGGATATTCAGGCCTTGGCCAATCAGTTTGTGAGGTTGGACATTTCTGAGCCTAACAGAGTGTTAGCTTTCACGGTCGCTCGTTCTTCATTATTGGAGCGTATCCGTGATCGGCAGTTTGATGATCCTCATTTGTATGTCCTGAGAGACACGGTGCAGTGTGGAGGTGCCACGAAGGTGACTTTAGATGATGATGGTGTTTTGAGGTTGCAGGGGCGAGTTTGTGTGCCCAATGTCGATGGGATTCGAGAGTTGATCTTAGCGGAGGCCCATAGTTCTCGGTATTCTATTCACCCAGGTGCCAAGAAGATGTACCAGGACTTGCGGCAGCATTATTGGTGGCGTAGGATGAAGAAAGATATTGTTGCATATGTGGCTAGGTGTTTGAACTGTCAGCAGGTCAAGTATGAGCATCAGAGGCCTGGTGGTTTATTTCAGAGGATTGAGCTTCCTGAGTGGAGGTGGGAGAGGATTGCCATGGATTTCGTTACTGGACTTCCGATGACTCGGAAGAAGTTTGATGCTATTTGGGCCACCGTTGATAGGTTGACCAAGTCAGCGCATTTTATCCCTGTTGCATCCACTTATTCATCGAAGAGATTAGCTGAGATCTACATCCAAGATATTGTTCGCCTTCATGGGGTGCCGGCATCTATCATTTTGGACCGGGGTACACTGTTTACCTCACGCTTTTGGAGAGCAGTTCAGCAGGAGTTGGGCACCCAGGTTCAGTTGAGCACAGCATTCCATCCTCAGATGGACGGCCAGTCCGAGAGGACTATTCAGATATTGGAAGATATGCTCCGAGCCTGTGTCATTGATTTTGGAGGCTCGTGGGACCAGTTTTTGCCTTTAGCAGAGTTCGCCTACAACAACAGCTACCAGTCCAGCCTTCAGATGGCTCCATATGAGGCATTGTATGGTAGGCGATGTCGATCTCCAGTCGGATGGTTTGAGTAGGGAGAGGCTCGGTTATTGGGTACAAATTTAGTTCAGGAGGCCTTGGATAAGGTCAAGATCATTCAGGACAGGCTTCGTTCAGCTCAGTCGTGGCAAAAGAGTTATGCAGATCGTAAGGTTCGAGATATAGCTTTCATGGTTGGTGAGCGGGTCTTGCTTTGAGTGTCGCCTATGAAGGGCGTGATGATATTCGGGAAGAATGGCAAGCTTAGCCCTAGGTTCATTGGCCCATTTGAGATTCTTGATCGTGTGGGAGAGGTGGCCTATAGACTTGCCTTGCCACCCAACTTGTCAGCCGTGCATCCATTGTTTCATGTGTCCACGCTTCGGAGGTATCACAACGATCCAGTCCACCTGTTAGACTTCAGCACTGTCCAGTTGGACAAGGATCTGTCTTGAGGAGGAGCCGGTAGCTATTCAAGACCGACAGGTTCGACAGTTGAGGTCGAAGAGTTTTCCTTTAGTGCATGTCCAGTGGAGAGGTCAGCTTCCTGAGGTATCAACCTGGGAGTCCGAGTCTGATATGCAGAGCTGCTATCCTCATCTATTCCTGACTCAGGTACTTCTTTCTTTTGTCCTTTCGAGGACGAACCATTGTTTTAGAGGTGGAGAATGTGACGACCCAAAGGGTCATCACCGAATTTCTCTTTTTTCCGTGCTTTTGAGGCCTTAAAAACCTCACTTTTACTTGCCTTGATTTGCGTGCGCAATCCGGGCGTGTAGCCGGAAGGCTCAAATATGAATTCTATGTGAAAAATGATAAATTTTGATATTAATATGATTAAAGTTGACTTTGGTCAATATTTTTGGGTAAACGGACCCAGACCCGAGATTGGATGGTCCCTGAAGGTCTGTAGAAAAATATGGGACTCGGGCATGTGCCCGTAGTCGAATTCCGAGGTCTAGAACCCGAGTAAAAGAATTTTTCTGTGAAATTATTTTTCTGAAATTATTAAGGAAAATGGAAATAAAAATTGATTAAAAGACTATGGTATCGGACTCGTTTTATTGATTCCGACGCCCGGTAAAAGTTTTAAATATGTGTTAAGCATTTTCTGTAAATTTTGGTCGAAATCGGACGTCATTTGACGTGTTTCGGACCTAAATATCTAAAGTTGAAAGTTTATGAAGTTATAATGAAAAGTCATGTGTTTTGAGTCTTGATTCTATGTATATGATGTTATTTTGGCGATTTGATCGCACGAGTAAGTCCATAGTATGTTTTGAGGTTGTGTGCATAATTGGTTTGGTGCCCCGAGGGCTCGCGAGAGTTTTGGATAGGAATCGGATTGTATTTTTCATTTTTAAAAATATGGTATGTTGGCTTCTGTGGTTTTCGCAAATGCGAAGGGGAGATTAGCAATTGTGTGCTTGCAAATGCGAGCATTTATTCGCAATTTTGAAGTATGGGAAAGCTGGCTATAGTCGCAAATGCGACGCCCTTGCTCGCAAATGCAAGAGGCCTCTGATCACAAATGCGATAGAATTTTCGCAAATGCGAAACTAGGAGTCGATACCTGAGTTCGCAAATGCGAACCCAGATGTCGCATTTCCCAGGTCTGCTGGGTTCGCAATTGCGAACCCATGTTTGCATTTCCCATAACTAAGGCCTGTATTTTTTATACTTAGACGATTTTAAGCCCCGTTTTTCATATTTCTCAAACCCAAACACCCATTGACGATTTTTCAAGAACCCTTCCTTCTCCAATCTATTTGTAAGTTGATTTTCACTTAATTTCTTCAATCTCTAATATCATTTATCATGTTTTCATCTTAAAATCAAGGTTTTTCATAGGTGAAAATGGGAATTTTGGGTAGAACCTAGGTTTTCTTAAAATTGGAGATTCGGACCTCAATTTGAGGTCCGATTTCAAAACAAATCATAGATATGAAATCATGGGGGAATGGGTAACCGGGTTTTGGTTTGAACCCCGGGTTTTGACCACGTGGGAATGGGGGAATTTTAGGAATTTTTGAGTAAAACTTTGCGAAATTCATTTTTAAGCATTCAATTGGCTCAATAAGCATTTGTTGATGCATTCAAGTAATTTGTGACTAGATTCGAGCGGTTTGGTGGCAAATTCGAGGGGTAAAGCTATACTAGAGGCTTGAGTGGATTTTTGGAGCATTTGAGGTAAGTGTTTGATCTAACTTTGGCTTGAGGGAATAGTATTAGAGTGTTATTAATTGCTAATTGTTAAATGATCGAGTACGGTGTATAGGCATGGTGATGAGTATCTATACACCGGTGTCTAGCATGACCGTGGGTCCTTGTTTGTACTTATTCTGATATTTTTGGGACTCTTCCATGCTAATTGATGAATTCTACATAATGTGAAGAGTATGAGGATTAGTTACGAATTGTGAATTTCTTGGAGCGTTAGCTCGAACGATAAAAATACTATTGAGTAAGAAATGAAAGAAATGGAAAGAGATATAATTAATCCCTTGCCGGGATGGTTTGAGTATATTGATTATCTCCCTTTCCAGGATGTGAAAGTTGCTATTGTTGCTCCCTTGTCAGGATTTAGCTGTTTAATTGTGTTTTCCCTTGCCGGGACATTTCTTATTATTTGCTTATTCCTTCGCCCGTTTGGTTGTGATTGCTGTTTGGGTGAGGAACAGTGATAATGCACGATGGGTCATTCCGTGCCATGTTTTGATTATATTTTCACGAAGGGTCATTCCGTGCCATGTTTTGATTATATTTGCACGAAGGGTCATTTCGTGTCATGTTTTGATTATATTTGCACGAAGGGTCATTCCGTGCCATGTTTTGATTATTTATGCACGAAGGGATATTCCGTACTCTGATTTGATGATAATTGCACGAAGGATCATTCCGTGCCATGAAATGAGAGTTATGTGAGGGAAAGCATGAAGAGTGATGTCGTGCATTTTATTTGATTGCTTTGGTGAGAATGAGAGTAAAAGCACGAAGGTTGATGCCGTGCAACTGTTGATTTTCCTGTTTTTGTTAATTATTGTTATTGCCCTGTTTCTTACTTAAGTTGTTGACTTTATATCCGGATTGTACTCCCCCATAGCATGCTTCCCTCCCTTTTTAACTATTTAATTTCGGTATTCTTTCTTTTTATTGCATATATATAGAACTGCACAGGTTGATTTGGTAGTCCTGTCTAACCTGGTCACTGCTTCGTCGGGGTTAGGCCAGGCACTTACCAGCACATGGGGTCGGTTGTGCTGATACTACACTTCTGTGCTTTTTGCACAGATCACGGTATCGGAGCAGCTTTTGGACCACAGTAGTAGTGTATTGATCGGGAGCTGACTTCAGCCCAGGGACTTACGAGGTAGCCTAGCTGGCGTTCGCAGGCCGAAGTCCCTTTTCATATTTTCTGTTTGTTTTCATTGTACCGAGACAGACATTATGTATTTTCTATTCAGACTTGTTTGTAGCACTCTTTAGTGGTTTGTGAGGTAGCGACTACAGTCTTGGGTAGTGAAATATTAAACTTCCGCATTTTGGGTTTACAGTTACTTATGTTTTAATAGACTTCCGCTTTTATTTAAAGATTTATTATTTTATTATTGTTGTGTTGTTATCCGAATATGTTTAAATGCTTGGCTTTCCTAGCTCCAACAGTAGGCTCCATCATGACTCCCGATGGTGGAAAATCCAGGTCGTGACATTCACCCAATGAGAGTCCCTAGAGCAATAGTTGCTTAGAATATAGGGAAGCCTCTAACGTCTTTCCAAACTAACTCCTAGTTTGATTAGACTCCCGAGATTCTGCAAAAGCTATCATTACCCAATTAAGCTCTCCCTCCTTAAATTGATTTGTCCTTACTCATTTTTTTCATTCTAAACTCTCCTACTGTCAAAAAGTTTCCTCTATCGTCTCTCGTCTTCTCAGCACTCACAATTTGTCTACAACTATCAATAGCAAACCTCTCTGGAAATCCCTTATCACCACCCAAAGAATCCACACCCACACCTTCAACCACACATATCTCTTATAAAGGAAGGTTCAAAATGCTTGCTCGTAAAGTAGTCGCCAGAGAAGAACAAATCAAGAAAATCAATGAGCAATTGAGGGCGAGTCAAGCAAAAGAATCCTAATTTGAATATCATTTATGTCTGCAACTGAGGGGGAAGAAACTGTTTCATCTGAAATAGAACAGGTAACTTCTGGTTCTAAAATTGCATTTGATACAAATTCTGGAGTTGCTGCAAATCTGGAAAATAGATTTGTTTTGGTTGGAACTATGGATGGGATTGAAACCACTGAATCTGGGAAAATTAATGGTAAAGATAAAAAGAAAAAAGAAAAAGAGAGTGAGGGTGCTTAAGGTGCTCTGGGGGGAAGGGAAACTAAGGAGTGGTTGAGTCTTCAGTTACTCTTGCTGAGTTGACAGGGGGAAAATGAGGCTATGGTGTTATGGAGTGAGGATGCTGCTGAGAAGGAAGACAATTTGAGAGAAGAAAGTGGTAGTGGGTCTGGAGATGCAAGTGCAGGTGAAGGGTTGGTTAAGTTTAGGAAGTGGTTCCAACAACATGTTCCATCTATACAGGAACCCCTCGAAGACCTGCTAAAACGAGTGTCAAACAGCTACAATCCGAAAAAGAAGAAGAGTTAAGGAGTTAAAATCCTTGGAACTGCTAGTCAAACAAGAAGAGAAAGGTAACCTCTTCTATCCCTGTAGAGACTCCTCCTACAAGAGGTAGAGCTACAGGGAATCGAAAGAAGCAGAGTGAGGCTGAAACAGAAAGAGCCCTAGAAGAGAGTAAAAGAAAAGTTGTTGCAAAAGGAAAGAAGAAATGAGTGAGCCTATTGAGGCAGTTGAAATTGAGGTAATAGACCTGGTTCTTCGTGATGAAGACAAGGAAGAGGAGGTGGAGGTTTTGACTCTAAAGTCAAAGAAAAGAAAGACTTCCAAAAAGAAATCACCTTCAAAGACTGCTGATGCAGAACCTTCTACCTTGGCAAAATGAATCCAGTCTGCTAGAAAATCTAGGAAAGTACAAATAGTGGAGGAAGAGGAAAGTGAAGAAGAAGAGGAATCTAATGAAAAGCAGAACAAGTTGGTCAAGTTTGGGAAGTGAACTATCTTGAAAGGTAGACTCTTCAAGGATTTGGAGGAGGAAGACATGGTGATGCTACTGGAAAAACTGCAACTGCAGGGTTGGAAGGACATGGTCCTTCAGATGGATGGAAGGCTTGCCAGAAATGAGATTATGGAATTCACGGCAAATTGTGAGATCAAATATGGCAGGATCACCAGTGTGTTGGAAGGGGTGACTGTGAGCTTTGACGACAAGGAATTGGGAAAGATTCTGGGAGTACCTACTGAAGGGTACAAGGATTATGAAAAGCTAAAATGGCCAAGCCTAGAAAACCTCCCCATCTCACTTGCCATTACAAGGAAGTTTGTTGATAATAAGGAAGTACATTAGCCCAAGGTTGTATACAAAAGTAAGATGAGGCCTGCCTACGAAGTGTTGTTTGAATTTGTTAACAAGGTCGTGTTGCACAGGCAGGAAAGAAGGCACATTTCTACCTTCATGGACCTGGTCCTTATGAAATGCCTGGATAGTGGGAGGTAGATCAATTGGCATGGGTTTATCATCTAGCTTCTTGATAGGGTTCTAGCTGGCACCAAATTCATGTCATACCCTATGGGTTAATTCTCATGTCTGTACTTTCTCATTTCAAGGGACCCCTCAAGAAATGGGATATTAGTACAAGCAAAGATCACTTTGGGGCCAACACCTTCACTGTATGAGCCTATGAAGTCCACACTGTTCCCAAAGAACGTGGTACATCCAAGAAGGTGCATGTGAACGGCAAAGTGAGAGCCTTCGTGCAAGAGAGTGGGGCTAAGGATACTGAGATTGAAAGGCTGAAGAAGAGGCTAGCTGAGGTAGAAACTGAAAGGGATGTTCTCAAGGCTGAGCTTGCAAAGGAGAAGGAGAAGAATGGAGGCATTTTCCAGGATATACTGAAGCTACTTCAGGCCAAAAACCAAGAACATGGTCCTTCCCAGCCAAACCTTCCTAGCCTAGTTTGACAAACCAGTGACTCAGTACCTTTATTTTTCTTTATGCTTTGTGGAAAATGAAAATCGACTATTTTTGTGCTCTAACTGTTTGTTGATGCTTCGTAGATAGCTAATATCATTAGATTGATAAATGATGCTTGACTCCATGATTGCATTTGAAGTAGTCCCAGTGGCCATAAATGATATCTATTGAAATCTGGTTATCTAACATGATTATGCAACTTTTCGATGATACTAAAAGGGGGAAGATAGGTTATACTTTTTACTTTGGACTGTGATGTTTATAACCTAATGAACATGTTTGTGACTAATGGAAAGCGTTCTAACATTGTGTTGATTTTGAGTTGATTTGAAACAGGCCTTATGCTTATGAGAAGCACAGGGTTTGTCATCATTAAAAGGGCGAATTTGTTGGCCTAAGTAGGTTTGTTTGATGATTGACAAAGGAATTCAAGCATAAACCATGTCCATACACAGTATACATAGACACATGCAGATTCGAGCACAATGCATTCACATGAAAGAGATAAGCTTAAGTAGTTATATCTGACATCTCCTGGACGAAAATGTTCCATATTTGATAAGGAGTATGACTCCTTACTCTAAGAGAACTCTCCTAGATAAAGGATGAGTTAGAAGTTGAAGATAACTAGAACTCTTCCACATAGGAAGAGTATAACATTAGAACTCTTCCACAAACGCTGAAGTTAAACAAAAGTTGAGAGCAAAATAGCAAGGCATTTTGCAAGCAATTCCTGTATGAATCAAGTGTGTGAACCTCAAGCTACATAAACCAAATAGAAGAATCAATTCCAAGTGCCCGTCTTTTATTCTAGTTTAATTGTAGTGGGACTTCTGAGTAGTACCTTTCGGCTTTCTCTAGAAGTATTTGTAGTAGGTACTCTGAGTGTACTATTCAAGTTAGAGTTAACTTGAAGTTGTCGCAACAGTCTGAGGTTGGTTGCCACAAAGGGTTAGAGGTAATCCTTAGGTTTACTATAGTTTTATAAATACTGTTTTGACTCAGTAATTTAGTGAAGTGTTGGAAAAAATCATACTGGGTACTAGGTCGTGGTTTTTTCTTTTTTTGAGCTGTATATTTTCCACGTAAAAATACTTGTGTTCTTTGCTTTCTGCATTTACTATTCCACAATAGTAGTATAAGGAACATATAGAATAACCAGATCCTTTTATAATTTGTGCACGTAAAAAATTAGACACGATATAAATCACCCTTCTTATGTAGTATTGAAGTATAAAACATCCAACAAATTTTCAAGGTAACCCAATTGCAAGTCAGTTAGTTATAGAAAGGAGGAAGTACACGAGGAGGGCCTTTTTCCAAAAAAATCTTGTTTGATTCGATTAACTAATCGTGTGTACAATCCTAAACCATATATGGTTGGATCAGAAAGATATCATTTTCATCTGTGACTATTCCAATTTAGGTCAATCAGACTTTTATAATTCATTTGAGAAAGAAAAAAAGTTGTATTGTTTTTAATTGTAGTTAGTTTGGTCAAAGATCGTTTCACATCTCACATTACCTACACCTTAGAATAGAATCCATAGATAATTTAATGCATTAGGAACGATAAATTTGTATAAATACTGAGAATTTAACTGACGTGATTAAACCTTTAGCTTTTATAAAATGCTTGATAGACTATCATTGTTGAATCTCAAAAGAGGTGAAAATTATTTTTCTCCATTAAAAATGTTAATTTAAACTATAGATATTTGTCTTCTCAACATCTCAAAACCCTGCCATTTACCAGTAATTTTAGAGATTCTATGTCTATTTCACTCTCTAAATTATCAACCTCCATTCTTTGTATTTTTCTTTAAAAGCAAATACTGTTTTCTCTTTTATCTTTTCTTTTTTGTTTCCTCTCGTGAAATCAGTTAGGTTGACTTTATGTTCTTTCTTCCCATTTTTTTACCTAAAAATGTTTTATCTATAATTTGGTGTTTTCTATTATTCTAAATTGTAATGCTAACTACATTGATCACAACATAAATAGTGAAGGTTTTTTTATAGAAAATTCCTTATGACAGTCGCAACCGCTATCCTTCGGGTGTGTAATGGATAACCAGCTCACCGTGCATTAACTCGCAAACTACTCTAGGCAAGCTCGGTGCAGCGAGTTTTGATTCAGAAGGTTGGGATGGGAGGAATCGATCTCATGTTTTTCATGTGAAAATTACTCACCCAACTAACTCAGCCAACTCTTGCAGGCTAGTGAAGTTATTTTATAACCTTACTATAAAATCTATCCTTAGTTTGCACAATCACTAATTTAATTTTAAGTGCATTGAGTATTTGTGTCTTCTCTCTTTATTATTCAATAATTTCAATTGTATAGATGTAATTAAGTTTTGATCGACTCAAAAAGTAAAAAATAAAAAAAAAATAAACTAGGACTAGCTTTCTCTTTTTATTTTTTATCTTACTTTCAAATTGATTCTTCCATTCTCAGTCTTATATAAACTTGTTTTGTTTAAAGAAAAATAAATAAGCTTGTTTTGTTACTGTTGTGTTTGTTATTTAATAAATAATAACAAAAGAGGTGTGAATGAAAAATGGTGGGAAAAAAAATGGAGGGATGACTCGCGACCCGGTCCAGTCTAGCCCGTTTTTCTTTTCCGGATTAATTTAAATTCATTTTTAAACTTCCTGCAAAAATTTCCAACAGCCATGGCTGTTCTGAAACAATGTCACACCTGTTCCAAAGACATGACTATTCTGAAAGGTTGCAAACCTCTTCAGAGGGTCACACCTGTTTCAACAACCATGACTATTCTGAAATGTTGCAAACCTCTTCAGAAACATCACCAAGTTGGCTATAAATAGACCTTCAAATCCCAGAATATTTACTTACGAAATTTTCTGATTATCCTCTTCTTCTTCTGCACTAAAATTTCAGTGTGTTTTGCTGCCATCGAGTGGTTCGCTGATCATCGGCGTTTTTGGTACCAACACTCCGGTGAGTTAAATCATTCTATCCTGGGAGGATATATTCCATAACCTCGGGTACTTGAGGGGAATAATTTCCTTAAGGACACACTGTGTATTCAGTGGGTTCGATTTGTTCCTTCAACGTTTAAAAAATTATTTTGAAGTTCGAATATTATTTTTCAGAATTGTTTCTACTAACTTTCTGTTTTATTTTTCAGAAAGATTATTGTTTTATTTACTTACAGCAATACAGATAATTAACAATCTTAAAGAAATTATATGTAATATATTCTGTATTCTGTCTGAATTTTACTATTCTGGTTTGAAGATATAAAAACTTCATCAGGCTATTGAAATTCAGAAAACGATTTGAAGAACATAAAAACTTCATCGTTTTTCTGTAAAACAGTATATAAAAACATTAGTTGTTTTTTACGTACTGTTTATTGATTACAGTATTATTTACTGTTTTGGTTTTGCCATTAATTGATTTCTTCTGTTGTTGACAGTAAGAAATGGCAAATGAAAATGGAAATCCTTCTGCGACTGTTGGTGCAACGACGATAGCCTCGTCAACCTGCACTGATGTTCCTCCGGCTGAGAAACCAGGGAAATTTTCTGGAACCAACTTCAAAGGATGGCAGCAAAGGGTGTTCTTCTAGCTTACCACACTTGGTATGTAAAAATTCACTAGTGAAGAGCCTCCAGTGCATGCTGCGGATATTTGCCGGATAATGAAAAGTTCATGGTTGTTGAGGCGTGGAAGCAAACAGATTTTCTTTGCAAAGGCTATATCTTAAGTGCTTTAGAAGATGACTTGTACAATGTGTACAGTGCAATGAATACTGTGAGCACGTGATTTTTTCTCCTATATATAAATTATTTCCAAAAATTCAAACAAAGTAATTTCTTTCATTATTTTACAATTTTGTAAATTTTGTGTTATTTTCTGTTAATTGTTTGTATTTTATTTGTGCATTTTAATTCATACGAAAAATATAAAAAATACACGTGACATTTGAATTTGGGGTTCAATTTCATATTTTAGGATTAATTAGTAGTTAAGTTATTTGCAAAATAAAATATAAAGAAAATGATAAAAAAAATAGTTCTTTGCATTTTTACTTTCAATTTTTAGAATTTATCTTAAGTTTTAGTTTAAAATTAGAAATTACTAATTTTGAAAAATTAAATAATATACTTTTAGAGTCAATTTGGTCTTTAACTTTTTATTTGTCATTTTAACAAAAATCAAAAAATATGTAAATAATAAAAAGGGAAAAGAAAACAAAAGAAAGAAAGAAAACAAAAGAAAAAAAACATTAAAAAGAAGGCTATTTAATAGGGGCTCGAATTGGGCCTCTTGTTAATGGAATTTGCCTAAGCCCAGTTTGTCCCTTTCCATACCCACTCCCGACCAGCCCAATCCGCTCCATAACCCGATCCGCCTCAGTAGGTCATCAAACGACCCCGTTTTGGATCCAGCAGATCCTGACCGTCTAGGATACTTA
>MU726983.1:0-12274 GCA_026770625.1 Nicotiana glauca | reverse complement strand
TTCAGAAGCCCCTGTGTAACACCACCGCTCACCGCCGCCGGAAATCGCTCACGGCGGCGGCCCGTCTCCAATTGACCCCAAAATAACACCTTAAACCCCCCTTCCCTCCCTCTTTCCAAATCCACCATCAATTTCCTTCAAAACCCACCCCAGGCCTTCGAATCTTAGATCAAAAAATTCCGGCCATGGCGCCACCAGTCCCAAACTCCACCAAATTTACACCCTAGAATCGCCTTAATCTCCTTTACCCAACCCCCTTAACCCCGTCCCTCGAATCTCGCCGGAATTGTTCGAATATCGGTTTAAGTTTTTCCTTCCAAAATCCTAGTTGCACCAAATCTTCCCAAATTGATACCACATGGTCCTTGGACCTTCCCCATGAAGAATTCACGGTCAAATACATTCAAATCCCACTGGAATCGTTCGAATCTTGATTTTGAAAAATAGCCGGTAAGTTTCTTTAAGGGTTCTTAACATTTCTTTTATAGTTAATTAGTTGTGTAAGTAGTCAGAGTCTAATTTTGTGTGTTTCCATTTTTATCTGGTTCAATTTGTATCACAGTAGTTATTTGTGTAATAGAATCTAGTTTGATTATCGTTGCAATTGATTAGCTTTAAATTAGTAGGTGTCTTTAAATTTTCTAATTTAGTTCAATCTCTGTTTTTAATTCTGTTAGATTAATTGTTAATAATAGTTTACTTCAGATGATATAGTTTGTTCACTTCAGTGGATTTCATGTTAGTTCTAGGTGATTAGAGTTATCCGAATAGGTTCAATTCTCATTTTAGTCGAGTAATTATTTCATTTAGATTTAGTCGTCAAGAGTAGTTCATGCAATCTGATTTCATATTGAGTTTATGATGATGAATCGATTAGTTCATTGGTTTGTTGATGGTAATTGGCAACTCAAAGTTCAGTAGTTAGTTTGGGGTTAGGATTTGAGTTTGAATTTAGTTTTAGTTGATTAATACTCATTGCAGTAATTGCTTAACTATGGTTCAATCAGGGTTGGGGTAGGTTAGTGATTCTAGGAATAAGCTAAGGGCAATTGAGGTAATTTAGGGGTTAGGAATTTATTAGAAACTGAAATAAAAGCCCTAGAACATTCTAGAATAGGCACTTAATTATAATTTCAGGGAGGTTAGTAGGCTGACTTGGGTAACAAGCTAATAAATAATGGGCTAAACTGAAAATAAAAGAGGGACTAGTGTGAAAAAGGAAAATCTGAAGTTGTATCTCTTAGTGCCTATAAAATGGCACCCACATGCCTTGAACAAGGAGTTTTTGGAACCTCCAAAAAACTTCCCTCTAAAAACTCTCTCTCTATAATCTCCATATCTGAAATTAGATATCAAAAATTTCAAAAAGCCAAAAAACAATAGAAATTACAAAAAAAATACAAAAACAAAATCCATTGAGTTCAAGCTTCTTAGTTTAAATTCAAGCTGTGGAGGTTAATTTGCAGTCCTATTTTCAGTTTTGGTAATTGGAAGGTGCTGAGTTCTATTGGTTTGGTTTCGAGTAGTTTTGGGTTCAATTCAACTGGTTTTTTGATTGAGTTTTGGGTTTGCTGTGGTGTTCTAGAGCATTTCAAGTATATTTATGTGTGTTTCAAGTGGTTTGTGGTTGATTGCTTGGAATTCGTTTGGTTTTAAACCCTCCCTGATCAGTTGAACTAGTTCTGGCTATTGTGACCTCTGTCCATTGCTGCTGACCTTCCTTTCTTCTTCTTATATTTCCAACTTCCAGGTACATATTCGAATCACAATTTGGTGTAGCTTTGAGTGAAGTGCTGAAATGAAAGGCCTATTCATCTATTTTCTGAATATGTGTATTCATACTGTCATAATAACTTAGATACTGATAATGAATGTTTGTTCATGATCAGCTTCAAATTACATAGATGCTAGATGATTAAACTGGATACTGGATTGTATAATTTGGAATTTGGACTGTTGAATCTGTTTGTGGACATGATTAGTCTTAGTATAATTTGATGCTGGATCTAGTTTTACGTTTTGTGGACAAGTAAAAACCAGGACTAGTTTTGATTCACAATCGCCTGTGAGATCAACATATGACATCCGTGTTAATTATGATTTCAAGTTAAGGAGACGTTTCAAATAATCTTGCATGGCAATAACCTGTACTAGCAGTCTTACATTTTGCAAGTAATAAGCCTGAACGTTGATTTATTAATATGAGTGGAGTTAATTCAAATATAATTAGTCTGTTTTGTCTAGTATTATTGTCGTTTTCAGTTTGTTCTTCACCTAGTTGTATCTAATAATCCACCAGCAGTTAAATGAGTGAAATAATCTGAGTATTAAATTGGAAATTGAGTGATCAATGCTTCATTAATCTGAGTGGCACTTTGAATAACTTGAATAAGTTTCAGTGATTATTTATACAACTGAATTGAAATTTGGCATGGTTTAATAGTTTGGGCTCAACAGTCCATTTTCAAGGAGAGTAAGTCTCAGGGCCTCAATGAACGGCCCAGGCTCAGTCGAATGTTTGTGTACGTTTGGGCCTGGCCCCAGGTTTGCTTGGTCAGTTTATGGTGTGAGCATGACTTTAACTTTTCTTTCGTTGGGCTTATCTTGGAGCCCAATGGCTGGAATAAAGTGCAAAAACATCATTTGGCCCAATAATAAACAATTAGGGCTTCTTCTTTTATCATTAGAGACGGATAAAAATAGAGAATCATAGGTTCCTTTAGGATTGGCCTTTAAATAAAAATGAGATGAGTCTCACCAAATAAGAATGCAAAATTGCGGGGCCCTCAATAAATGTTTGTATTAAAAATACTTAGATTTCGGGATGGACCGTTTAGCGAATTTCACGGCTCTCCCCAAAATAATAATGCGTTAGTCACTTTAGGCGCAATTTTAATAAAATTACTTTCTTAAATTCGGGTGCACATTTATGTGACCCAAATCCAAATCTCAACGAAGTCGAAATGCGTAAAAAATCACGTGTGCATTTATGTGACGTGATTCGAGACGTGTTTTCACGACGTTGCAATTCTCGTAAAAAATAATAATAAAAGCGGTTCAAAGTTAAAAGGCATATGGGTTAAAACATGTTGTAAAATCAGATAAATAAGCTAAATATGACAGTTGAGCGACCGTGCTAGAACCACGTAACCCGGGAATGCCTAACACCTTCTCCCGGGTTAACAGAATTCCTTACTCGGATTTCTGGTTCGCGGACTGTTAACAGAGTCATGTTTTCCTCGATTCGGGATTCAATCGGTGACTCGGGACACCATTAATCTCCCAAGTGGCGACTCTGAATCTTTAATAAATAAATCCCATTTTGGTTGTCCTTTAAGTGAAAAAACTCTTTTATGCCCTTGCGGGTGTAGTGAAAAAGGAGGTGTGACAAATACTTCGAAAAAATTATGGGATGCACTTGAGAAGAAGTACAAGACAGAAGATGCATGCTTGAAGAAGTTCGTGGTTGTCAAGTTTCTAGACTATAAAATGATAGACAGCAAAACTGTGGGAACCCAAGTTCAGGAGCTTCAACTTATTTTTCACGACCTTATTGCTGAAGTTATGGTCGTGAATGAAGCATTTCAAGTAGATTCTATGATTGAAAAATTTCCTCCTTCGTGGAGAGATTTCAAGAACTATCTGAAGCACAAACGCAAAGAAATAAAGTTGGAAGATCTTGTGATACGTCAAAATATCGAGGAAGACAACAAAACAGCCGAGAAGAAGTCTCGTGGAAATTCAACGATCATGGAGCTAATATCGTTGAAGAGACTACTCCAAAAAATAAGAAGATGAAGAGGTCTTCTGGACAAACTAAGGAGCAGAACAAAAAGAAATTCAAGGGTAGCTGCTACAATTGTTGAAAAGTCGGTCACAAAAGCCCAGATTGTCATCTCCCAAAAAATGATAAGAAGAAGGGATAAGCCAACATAGTGGAGAAAAATAATGAGATTGATGATCTTTGCGCAATACTTTCGGAATGCAATTTAGTTGGAAATTCGAAGAAGTGGTGGATTGACTCTGGATCCACTCGACATGTTTGTGCTGTCAAAAAAGCATTTGCAACTTACTCTACTGTTGGTCCAGAAGAAGAAATTTCCATGGAAAATAATGCAACAGCCAAGATTGAAGGTTATGGGAAGATATTCCTGAAGATGACTTCCGGCAAGGTGTTAACGCTCAACAACGTTCTTCATGTTCCTACTATTAGGAAGAATTTAGTTTCGACTTCTTTACTTGTAAAGAATGGATTCAAATGTATATTGTTTCTGATAAAGTTGTTGTAAGCAAGAACGAAATGTATGTTGGAAAAGGCTACCTCACGGATGGCCTTTTCAAACTCAATATAATGGTTGTTGACAGTATGAATAAAATTTCAGCTTCTTCTTATTTATTGGAGTCAAATTATTTATGGCATATTCGTTTAGGACATGTCAAATATAAAACCTTGTGGAAATTAATTAATTTAGAAGTATTGCCTAAATTCGAGTGTAATAAATTAAAATGTCAAATATGTGTTGAATCTAAATTTGTAAAATATCTTTATAAGTCTGTTGAAAGGAATTCAAATCCTTTAGACTTAATTCATACTGACATTTGCGATATGAAGTCGACACCATCTCGAAGTGAGAAAAAGTATTTTATTACTTTTATTGACGATTACACTAGATATTGTTATGTTTATTTGCTTAATAGTAAGGATGAAGCAATTGAAGTATTTAAGCAATACAAGAATGAAGTAGAAAATTAATTGAATAAAAAGATCAAAATAATTAGAAGTGATCGAGGTGGAGAATATGAATCTCCGTTTGTAGAAATATGTTCGGAATATGAAATTATCCATCAAACTACTGCACCTTACACACCCCAATCCAACGGATGTGCGGAAAGGAAAAATCGGACATTAAAAGAAATGATGAATTCTTTATTAATAAGTTCCGGATTACCGCAGAGTTTGTGGGGGGAAGCTATCCTTAAAGCTAACCGAATACTCAACAGAGTACCCCACAGCAAAACGCAATCTATTCCATATGAAAAATGAAAATGAAGAAAACTCAACTTGAAATATTTCAGAGTTTTGGGGTGTCTAGCAAAGGTACAGGTTCCTTTACCTAAAAGGGTTAGACCAAAAAACTGTAGATTTCATTTTCATTAGATATGCTACAAATAGTAAAGCATGTCGATTTTTGGTTCATAAATCTGATAATCCCGATATTCATGTTAATACGGTAATGGAATCAGATAATCCTGAATTCTTTGAAAGCATCTATCCATATAAAACTGAAAGCGAGTTGTTAAGTGAAAAACCTAAACGACCTCGGGAAGAACCAAATGAAAATACTCCAAGTATAGAAGATCAAAGGCATAGCAAACGTCAAAGAACATCTACGTCCTTTGGACCAGATTTTGTGACATTCTTGCTTGAAAATGAGCCTCAAACTTTTAAAGCAACTATGTCGTCTTCTGATTCAGTATTTTAGAAAGAGGCAGTCAATAGTGAGATTTAATCAATTTTGGATAATCATACATGGGAATTGGTTGATCTTCCTCCAGAAAATAAGCCTTTAGGTTCGAAATGGATCCTTAAACAGAAAATTAAAGTTGATGGCACTATTGACAAATATAAGGCAAGACTTGTTGTCAAAGGTTATAGGCAAAAGGAAGGCCTTGATTACTTTGACGCTTACTCGCCAGTAACGAGGATAACATCTATTAGGGTGTTAGTGGCACTAGCGGCCGTGTATGGTCTTGAAATCCATCAAATGGATTTTAAACAGCTTTCCTAAATGGAGAATTGGAGGAAGAAATTTACATGGAACAATCTGAGGGTTTTGTGGTTCCTGGTAAAGAAAAGAAAGTGTGCAAACTTGTTAAGTCGCTTTATGGACTTAAACAAGCACCCAACAATGGCATGTAAAATTTGACCAAACAATGTTAGCAAATGGATTTAAAATCAACGAGTGTGATAAATATGTTTATATTAAAAATACTCCAGGTCATGAAGTCATTCTTTGTTTATATGTTGATGACATGTTGATAATAAGCAAAAGTATGGCAGATATAAATGCTATAAAGCGCATGTTGGCTAGCAAATTCGACATGAAAGACTTAAGAGTTGCTGATATGGTCTTAGGAATCAGAATTCGCAAGACTCCACAAGGTCTAGCATTATCACAGTCTCACTACATTGAAAAGGTACTTGATTTCGATTTCAAAATTGCCAAGACTCCAATTGACGTGAGTTATGCACTTCAAAAGAATGAAGGTGAAAATGACTCACAACTTGACTATGCAAGAGTATTGGGAAGTTTGATGTATATCATGAATTGTACGCAACCAAATATAGCATGTACTATTAGCAAACTAAGTCGGTTTACAAGTAATCCCAATCAAATATATTGGATGGCAATTAAACGAGTTTTGGGATATCTGAAACATACCCAAAATTATGTTCTGCATTATAACAAATATCATTCCGTGATCGAGGGATATAGTGATGCAAATTGGATCACCGGATCATCTAAAGTTAAATCCACAAGTGGATATGTTTTCACAATTGGGGGTGGAGCAGTGTCTTAGAAATCATCCAAACAAACGTGCATCGCCCGTTCTACAATCGAATCTGAATTCATAGTTTTAGATAAGGTCGGTGAGGAAGCTGAATGGCTCCGAAATTTCTTGGAAGATATTCCATTTTGGCCCAAACCTTTGGCACCTATATGTATACATTGTGATAGTCAAGCGGCAATAGGTAGGGCAGGGAGTGTTATGTATTAACGGAAAATCTCGTCATATCCGATAGAGAAACAATACCGTTAGACAACTACTCTCTAGTGGTGTTATCATAATTGACTATGTAAAGTCAAAAGATAACGTGTCGGATCCACTTACAAAAGGCCTATCTAGAGAGGCAGTTGAAAGATCATCAAAGGGAATGTGGTTAAAGGCCTAGGACAAGTCATCATGGCGGTAACTCTACCTAGCAGACTGGAGATCCCAAGAGCTAGGTTCAAAGAGATCAAAAAAGTTATAAATGACGGTTCAACATTGTCAACTAACTCAACCAATTCTCGTGATGAAGACAATGTTCAAAAATAACGTAAAACATTAAGGCTTTTTTGATGAGTCAATAAAGCTTAAAGCTTTTTAATGATTTTCTAAGTCTGGCAGGATATGACCAGATAGTGCGTCTTTAGGATTATACATTTAGGAATCACCTATGTGAGTGTGAAGTGTAAGCCGCTTCAAGGAGAATGAAAGTAAAGATCCATTCTCTAAGCACTCATGAAACCGGGCGGTGTTCATGGCTGAAACGAACACAACCGTGAGAACCATAGATGGTTAAGGATTGATTGTGTGACTTATGTTGTCTAGGTATACAACAAAGCTCGAAGGTTAAAAGATATCAAATCTACCAATTGACCGAGTATATCCGATATAAGTTCACTACGAAAAGTTCAAAGGAAAACCTACTTATCTAGAGGCAATCAATTCTTGCTTGTAAAACACATACACTTCCGTGCATTCCTTTAAGTTTATAGTCATTCTCCATTCATGTGGAGGATTGTTGAGTTTGTTACTTAATAAATAATAACAAAAGAGGTGTGAATGGAAAATGGTGGGAAAAGAAATGGAGGGATGACCCGCGACCCGGTCCGGTCTAGCCCATTTTTCTTTCCCGGATTAATTTAAATTCGTTTTAAATTTCCCGCAAAAATTTCCAACAACCATGGTTGTTCTGAAACAGTGTCACACCTGTTCCAACAACCATGACTATTCTGAAATGTTGCAAATCTCTTCAGAGGATCACACCTGTTTCAACAACCATGACTGTTCTGAAAGGTTGCAAACCTCTTCAGAGGGTCACACATGTTCCAACAACCATGACTATTCTGAAAGGTTGCAAACCTCTTCAGAAACATCACCAAGTTGGCTATAAATAGACCTTCAAATCCCAGAATATTTACTTACAAAATTTCTGATTATCTTCTTCTTCTTCTGCACTAAAATTTCAGTGTGTTTTGTTGTCATCGAGTGGTTCGCTGATCATCGGCGTTTTTGGTACCAACACTCCGGTGAGTTAAATCGTTCTATCCTGGGAGGATATATTCCATAACCTCGGGTACTTGAGGGGAATAATTTCCTTAAGGATACATTGTGTATTCAGTGGGATCGATTTGTTCCTTCGGCGTTTAAAAAATTATTTTGACGTTCGAATATTATTTTTCAGAATTATTTCTACTAACTTTGTTTTATTTTTCAGAAAGATTATTGTTTATTTACTTACAACAATACAGATAACTAACAATTACTATTTCTTTAGTTTTATTGACTCTATATATAACAATTGATTAGTTATATAGGTCGAGTCAAATATAATTGACTGGAGTAATAGCGGGTGGTAACTAACCTTGGCCAAGCTTCTCCAATGCGAAAAGCATTTTTTAAAATAAAAATAAAGTATTTTTTTTCAAAGTTGAAGTGTTTGGCTTTTAGAAGGAATTTTTTTTTCCTATTGAGTAGAAACAGAAGCAGTTTTGGAGAAGCAGAAAAAAGTAGTTTTTCATCGAACGCACTTTTTGAAAAGAACTTTTGAGAAAAATACACTTAAAAATACTTTTTAAAATATAAGCCAAATACTAATTGTTGCTTAGAAGTTTTTTTCCAATTAATTAGTCAAACACAAATTGCTTCTCACCAAAAGTATTTTTCAAAAAAATCACTTCTCAAAATAAGTTAATTTTATAAGCTTGGTAGAACAGGCTATAATACTCCCTCCGATCCACTGATTTTTTTCCACACATATCATTGAATCCACCTTTTAGCATTAATTAACAGTATAATTGATCATATTAACAATAATTTATTCATTAAAAATAAACAAATACTCCTAGACTACTTACTCTAAGGGCAACTTTCGAAAAAAGAAGTAAATTTTCTCTTGATATTTGAAAAAACATATATTGTGAAAAAAAAAAAGTCAAAAAACCACTTAAAGTAGACATAAGGGAGTAATTAATAATTATTAGATACTAGTAAAAATAGACATTACCATTCTATTGGAAGTTTAGAAATTAATACACCGGAATACAAACAAACCAATAACAATGCATGCAAGGGCAAAGCTACATGTATTGAAGGGGGTCAATCGACCACCCTTCGTCGAAAAATTACAATACGAATATAGGTAAAGTATTAGTTTTAGAGGCGTATAACTTATACTAAACACTCTTTGTCGAGATTTGTTTTTACTTCTTTCAAGTTTAAACATCCTTGAAAATTTTTTTAACTTCGCCACTGATTGCATGATTTCTCAAATTGAAAATTCCTAAAGTTTTGAGTCCCTATTTAGGATTTATCGTATAAATTTTTATTATAACTTCAACGTTGAATCCAGTCAGAGTTTTCAATTTTCTATCAGAAATTTGGAACCAATTATCGCAAAAATTTAAAATAGTTTTTTTTGTTGTTGCTGTTTTTAGGTGAAAAAAGAAGCATTACATCACTTTAGCAATTTCAGTGGGTAATGACTGATTGTGATAGTCCAAAAAATCAAAACCAACTCCTCTGTTCTTTGAACATTTATTTTCATCTTTTCATTAATAATTTAAAACTCATGCTAAGTCATTAATAATGTCACGAGATTTTAGAGATACCTAAACCACAAGCAACTGTCAAATATATTTTTTTTTATAGCTTTTAAGAGGTTGACTTTCTACCTCCATGTTCATGTATCTAATTTTATAAAGCACAACGTTTTCATCTATTTATTGATCGAAACCAACCCTTTCTCTTTTCCCTTCTTTTTCCATTTCTTTCTATTTATTTGATTTTTTAAACAATCCAGTATCTGAAATGAAACCAAGTGGTTAGTTGAACATCTTTCGTTGAAAAATTATATACTATATGTAAAGGGTCGATAAATAACCGATAGAGCAAGGTAAAGTGCTCTTTACTGAAATTCTTCAATCCCGTGTCTTGAATTCCAAAAGTGGATTCATAATTTAAACTTATGGGTTTGAATTTCTGAATCTACCACAACACATCTGATTTATTGGGTTTGAGATTTAATTATTTATACTTAATTAATGAATTTTTTACAAGATCCGAGCCATAGCTAATGAGTTTGGATAAACCTGTATGTTGAACTCCACGTCTACCCAGTTGAATTTGAAACATATGAACTGTCTAGAGGCGGACACACTATAGAATATGGAGTCACCAACACCCGAAAACTTCAGGAAAAACTCCATGTATACTTAAAAATATTTCTAAGAAATAGTCGGATATTAATATAGGCCCTCGTATCAATTTTATGAACAATAAAAAAATTTATATAAAATTCCGAGTCCGCCTTTAGAACTATCCCACTATACCTAACACCTATGATGTGGTCTATTTATTTGTTTCTAATTACATCATCAGCTAACAAAAACATCCAATCAGTGCTCTTAGAAGAAACAACCTTAATGCAAGCTTTTTGTCTGTTAGCTTTTGGTCAACTATTTCCTTTTTGTTTCTTTCTTGCTTATGGAGTTGTTTATTTTTAGAAGTCATGCTCCATACAGCATTATATTACAATAATAGCAGTTTACTAACGTAAGTAAACCAAATATACTGGCTACTTTCTGTAAATTTCATAGGTCGCAACTACGACTTTTGTGGCTAATTTGCCAACTTTTTCTTTTATCTTTTTTTTGGGGTTTTCATTTTCAACTTAAGAATGGATTAGATTAACAAAGAAAACGCGTAGAGGTTTTATGACAATTCATGAGTATAATTGACTATCTCCACTCTCTGGCCAATTATCTGTTTAGAGTAAACAAAGGATTAATTTTGAAATTTTCAACTTGAAATTTCTAATGGATTCTTGGAAATATAGAGTTTTAGTCGGAGGCGGATGACGCTTTTTGGCTACGGAGTTGAACTTATAACTTTCGACTGAAGTATGAATTCGTATATAAAAACCTGCAAAAATCTCAATAAATATTAGATTTGAATCTATAATTTTAACAATACAATAAATTCAATGCTAAAAATTTTAACAGTTGAACCTATTAAATTTTAATATTGGATTCGTCTCTGGTTTTAGTCCATCATTCCATATCCTATATCCTGCAACAATTTTCAGGCCCTTGAGTCACGACAAAAAATGACAACAATATTGTTATTTTCGAAATTTTCTTCTACGATGGTGATAATTTTTCTACCCGACCTGACCCCAACTTGCTTGAGGTTGATGTTGCGGAAGCCAAATGTATATAGTATGAATGAGTCACAATTACTATACCAAAAATTATGGCAGCCACCAAATAATAAATAAGACAATAAAACAATAATAAAAGGAATACCAGAATTTACGAGGTTCGGCTAATTTTGCCTACTCCTCGGACACAACCAATAGTTTATTCCACTCCAAAAATACAAGTGAAATAATACTAAAGAGAGAAGATACAAATGTCTTAAGAAGATAAGAAGGCAAATGAGAGGTGTGTATAAATCATAAACATTAGACCTCCTTTTATAGGATGAAATTCTCCCCAAACTTAAGTCTCCCACCCATGTGGGAGTTTTGCCGTATTCAACAAATCTCCACCTTGGTAAAAATTCCACACCTTCAATTTTCTCTCGGTAATAAAATTTGGTTGTGTCTTCATCTTCAATCTTCAGTGTTCAACAATGTTGATCAAATTCAAACAATGTTGAAACTTGACCGCAGTCACTACTTTTGTCAGCATATCAGCAGGATTCTCTGTTGTATGAATTTTCTTCACCGTGTCTCCACCTTCTTCTATGATTTCTCGTACGAAATGATACCGAACATCAATGTGTTTCGTCCTTACATGATAAACTTGGTTCTTCGCTAATTGAATAGCACTTTGACTATCACAAAAAATTGTGATACTTTTTTGTTCAATGCCAAGATCCTTTAGCAACCCCTGAAGCCAAATTGCCTCTTTCACAGCCTCTGTAATAGCTATGTACTCTGCCTCTGTTGTAGACAAAGCAACTGTTGACTGCGTAGTAGACTTCCAACTAACTGGTGCCTTTGCAAAAGTAAACACATAACCAGTAGTTGATCTTCGTTTGTCCAGATCACCCACAAAATTCGAATCACAACATCCAACTACAGACTGATTGTCTTCCTGCTCAAAAACTTACCCGACATCTACAGTAGTATGTGATCACGCCCAATGTATATACTCTAAATAGGATTCTGCGGACGTTGCAAATAAAACCCAAGTATTAAGCTCAGGGTCGAATCCACAGA
>MU726982.1:50066-69725 GCA_026770625.1 Nicotiana glauca | reverse complement strand
TTATGGTGCCCGTGAAGGTTTTCACCGATAAGACTCTCTCATTTTATTTTTCTTTCTCAACTGGGGATTGGAGTGATACTGGTAAGATTCTCTCTACTAGGGATTCTTTTGGCTATCAATTCCTACAGCTCATGATCCTCTTTTAGTCGGGGATCAGTGTGTTATTCTCGGCTTTCATTTCCTGACTTGGAACCTTTTGAATATTGATCGGGAGGTCTCTTTTGGACATTAATGTGGGTTTTCGTGTGGGGCTAAAACAAAAGGATATCAAAAGATTCAAAATAACTTAATGGGTAAAACATTACAACTCTTGGAATCAAACTTTTTCTAAAATTAAAAACATAACTTCTGCCCCAGTTTTCTTGCTTGGGGGATTTTTTATTTTTGTTACACTATGACCGAGCCGTGAGGCGCCTACGTATCCCCTTGGAGGAATCAGGTCGAATGTAGTTCACTTGATTCCTTTGTATTTCTTGTGACTTTCCTTTTTGTTTTTGTTATTATTATATTTTTTTCTTTTTCTTTCTTTCTTTTCTTCTCTTTTTTTCATTTTCGTTAGTGATTCCAAGAGAGGGGTATGAAAGAATAAATAAGGCTCAAAGGGGAAGCAAAGGTTAAAGTGTTTGGATAGAAGAAAGAATTGCCTCCGTCATTTCATTCTCCGATAAATGCCAAGTACAAGCAAACAGAAAATCATCAATTACAATCAAAGAAATTACATATAATATCTCTTGATTGCGTTAGAATTGATAGCCATGTCAATGCATCTCCCCTCGACATCTGTCAAACATAAAGCGCCACTGGGTAACACCCTGGTCACAATAAACGACCCTTGCCAATTCGGCCTGATGTGGCAAGATTCATTTCAGCACCTGCTGTCCCACTTCAAATTTCCTGGGATGCACCTTCTTGTTGTATGCTCTTGCCATTCTCTTTTGATACAATTGGCCATGACATACCGCTACCAATCTCTTTTCATCAATTAAGCTCAACTGTTCCAATCGGGTTTTGACCCATTCATCATCATCAATCCTGGCCTCAATGACTATCCGAAGGGACATAATTTCAACCTTTACTGGTATCACTGCTTCAGTTCCGTATACCAACGAATAAGGAGTTGCACCTACTGAAGTACGAACAGTAGTGCGATAACCCAACAATGCAAATGGTAGCTTTTCATGCCATTGCCTGGATCCTTCTACCATATTTCTCAATATATTCTTTATGTTCTTGTTGGCTGCCTCAACCGCGCCATTCGCCTTGGGATGATACGGGGTGGAATTACGGTGTGTAATCTTGAACTGTTGATAGACTTCTTTCATCAAACTACTGTTAAGATTAGCATCATTGTCCGTGATGATCACCTTTGGGATCCCAAATCTACAGATGATATGGGAGTGAACAAAATCCACCACTGCCTTCTTGGTTACCGACTTGAAATCTTAGCCTCAACCCACTTAGTGAAATAATTGATGGTTACCATAATGAACCTATGACCGTTGGAAGCTGCTGGCTCAATAGGTCCAATGACATCCATGCCCCATGCAACAAATAGCCATGGTGCTGACATTGTATGCAATTCTGTTGGCGGAGAATGAATCAGGTCTCCGTGTATCTGACACTGATGGCATTTCCGCACGAAACTGATACAATCACGCTCCATAGTGAGCCAATAATACCCTGCTCGGAGAATCTTCTTCGCCAATACATATCCGCTTATATGTGGCCCACAAACTCCAGCATGTACCTCTGTCATAACTGTCGCAGCTTGACTAGCATCTATACACCTCAGTAATCCCAAATCTGGTGTTCTTTTGTACAACACTCCTGCACTAAGGAAAAATCCATTTGCCAATCACCGAATGGCTCTCTTTTGATCTCCGATGGCCTACTCCGGGTATATCCCCATCCTGAGGTATTCCTTGACATCATAAAACCATGGCTCGCCATCCATTTCTTCCTCTATCATGCTGCAATAAGCATGCTGATCACGAACCTGAATATGCAACGGGTCAACATGAATCTTGTGCGGGTGGTGCAACATCGATGCTAAAGTGGCCAAAGCATCGAAAACCTCATTGTGAATTCTTGGGATGTGCCCGAACTCTACTGATCAAAATCGTTTGCTCAGATCGTGCAAACATTGTCGATATGGTATAAGCTTCAAATCCCGTGTTTCCCATTCACCCTGAATCTGATGCACCAGGAGGTCCGAGTCTCCTAAGACCAAGACGTCCTGGACATCCATGTCTGCAGCTAACCGTAAGCCCAAAATGAATGCCTCATACTCAGCCATGTTGTTGGTGCAAAATAAACGTAGCTGAGCCGTAACAGGATAATGATGTCCTGTTTCAGAGATAAGTACCGCTCCTATTCTAACTCCCATCGCATTTGCAGCTCCATCAAAGAAAAGCTTCCTTCCTGGTTCATTGGTCAATTCCAACTCATCTATATGCATCACTTCTTCATCAGGAAAATACGTCCTCAAGGGCTCGTATTCCTCATCAACAGGATTCTCATCCAATTGATCGGCCAATGCTTGGGCTTTCATGGCCGTCCTCATCACATAGACGATGTCGAACTCCGTGAGTAATATTTGCCATTTCGCTAACCTCCCTGTGGGCATAGGTTTCTGGAAAATATACTTCACTGGATCCAGGCGTGAAATAAGGTAAGTAGTGTATGATGACAGATAATATTTCAGCTTTTTTGCCACCCAAGTTAGGGTGCAACATGTCTTCTCAAGTTGAGTGTACTTGACCTCATATACTATAAACTTCTTGTTGAGATAATAGATGGCTTGCTCCTTTCTTCCTGTAATGTCGTGTTGCCCCAGTAAACAACCAAACGAATTCTCCAAGACCGTCAGATAAAGAATCAATGGTCTTCCCAGCTCAGGTGGAACCAACACAGGTGGATTTGATAGATACTCTTTGATTTGGTCAAATGCTTCTAGACATTTTGCCGTCCATTCTACCGCAGCATCTTTCTTCAGTAGCCAAAAAATGGGTTCACAAGTCGCCGTGAGTTGAGCGATGAACCTGCTGATATAATTCAACCTTTCCAACAGACTCATTACTTCTGTTTTGTTCTTCGGCAGTGGCAATTCTTGGATGGATTTGATTTTTGATGGGTCCAACTCAATGCCTCGCCGATTGACAATGAATCCCAACAATTTTCCGGATGGAACACCAAATGCACATTTGGCCGGGTTGAGCTTAATATCGTACCTTCGAAGTCTTTGGAAGAACTTCCTTAGATCTGCTACGTGGTCTGCCTGATGCTTGGATTTTATGATCACATCATCCACGTACACCTCAAACTCTTTGTGTATTATGTCATGAAACACAGTAGTCATTGCTCTCATGTATGTGGCCCCAGCGTTCTTCAAGCCGAACAGCATTACCCGGTAGCAATAAGTCCCCCACGGCGTAATGAAAGCCGTCTTTTCCGCATCTTCTTCATCCATCAGGATCTGATGATACCCAGCATAGCAATCCACAAATGAACCGATCTCACGTCCGACACAATTATCGATCAAAATATGAATGTTGGGTAATGGAAAGTTATCTTTTGGGCTCGCCCTGTTCAGATTGCGGTAATCGACACATACCCTAATCTTCCCATCTTTCTTCGGCACTGGCACCATATTAGCCAACCAATCAGGATATCGAGTGACGCGAATAACCTTTGCCTGCAGCTGCTTGGTTACTTCTTCTTTTATCTTCACACTTATGTCTGTCTTGAACTTCCTCAATTTCTGCTTGACGGGAGGGCATGTCGGGTCAGTGGGCAATTTGTGAACCACTAGATCAGTGCTTAAACCCAACATGTCATCATACGACCATGCAAAAACATCTTTGAACTCAATAAGTGATTTGATTAGTTCTTCCCTTATGTTTGGCTCAATGTGGATGCTTATCTTAGTTTTCCTGATATCATTCGCATCCCCTAGATCGACGACTTCAGTGTCATTCAAATTGGGCTTGGGTTTCTCTTCGAACTGGTTTAATTCTCTGTTTATCTCTTGAAAGGCTTCATCCTCATCGTATTCTGATTCATCATCATAATCAACCTCTTGTACAATTAGTTTGGAATCAGATTGATTTTTTAGACTAGGTTGAAGACCCGTTGTGCATGCCATGTCATTAGAACCAATATAAAGAGAATTGTTCAGAAAGAGAAAAGAAGAAAACAAAATTAAACAAAATAAGAGGAGAAAACTTTCACTTTATTAAAATGCAGGATAACAGAGCTTCACACTTTTGCCGAATAAAAAAATAAAACAAAACTGGATTACAACCCTGGAATAATCCAGACAGCAAGAAAGAAAAATCAGAGCCCACTACCAAAACTCCCTCCGGGTAGGAAGGGGAGTAGCCGTCCAATTGTTGATATTTGCCCTAGGCCCCACAAACTGTATATCTGCCCTACTGGACCCTTCTCCAGCTTCTATCACGTTGACGTCGGTGAACAGCCTTTCAAAACCCTAATTCAAATCGCCATCTGACCCAATCAGTGGTCCAAGAACCTTCGGGACCGACAACCTTCTGCTACCTGCTCTAACAAAGGATCTGGAGAGACGCGGGACCGGCTTGGGAAGAACCCAACCTCTCTTCTTCAACTTTTGAGCCCGTCTTATATCTGCTGCTGTAGGCTTGAATCCAAGCCCAAAAGTATCCAGATTCTTGGGCAAAGAAACTGGCTGGACAATACCCTGCAGATCAACCCCCAAACCTTTTCCTGGTACAAACCCGCTGTTTAACATTTCTGAGGCTATCATGAAAGTGACCGCTACGATTCTGGGCAGTGGAAGGTCTTCGCCTTCAGAAATTCTGTCCACTGATACTGTATCAAAAATCTGATAAACCAATGGACCTTTATCGTCATCAATTTCTATGAATGCCACAATGGCATCTCCCACAGTGCATGTACCGTCATCCCCATGCACCACTATCTCTTGCCTGTCCCACTCAAATTTCACCATCTGGTGCAGTGTAGAAGGCACTGCTTTGGCGGCATGGATCCAGGGTCGACCCAATAGAAGATTATATGATACTGCAACGTCTACCACTTGGAATTCCATGGTGAATTCCACTGGACCAATGCTCAATTCCAGTAAGATATAACCCACCGTGTTAGTACCACCCCCATCAAGCCCTCGGATGAAGACGCTGTTCCTATGAATCAGGTCATGATCAACCTTCAGCTTGTTCAGAGTAGTCAAAGTACAGATGTTGGTGCTTGACCCGTTATCAATCAATACTCGGGTGACCACCGAGTCTTCGCATTTCACAGTCAAATAGAGGGCTTTGTTATGTTCTGTACCCTCTACTGGTAATTCATCATCAGAGTACGTCACTCGGTTTACCTCGAAGATTTTGTGCACTATCCTCTCCAAGTGGTTTACAGAGATTTTATCCGGAACATGGGCCTTGTTCAGGATTTTCATCAGTGCCTGGCAGTGATCGCTGGAATGGATCAACAAGTATAGTAATGAAATCTGTGCCGGGGTCTTTCTTAACTGTTCCACAATGGAGTAGTCATGTGCCTTCATTTTCTTCAAAAACTCCTCAGCCTCTTCCTCTGTCACGGGTTTCTTCATCACCGCTGGGTTGGACCTTCTTAACTCTACGGGAGCAAAACACCTTCCTGAACGAGTTAACCCCTAGGCCTCACATATTTCTTCCACAACCCCCTTCCCTTTGTACATTACCATCGCTTTATTGTAGCTCCATGGCACGACTTTCTCGTTGATTATCGGCATCTGCATTACTGGCCTGATAACAACTGGCCCTATGCATGCCAGCTTGCTTGGTACCGCTTGCACCGTTACTTTGACCGGCTCTGGATTCTTTGCAACAACAGACGAACTCTTCCCCATTACCACCACTAGCTTGACATCTACCTTCTCCAACCGTACCACCTATTTTCCACTGGTCGACCTTTCTTTTAGGCTGGCACAGATCATCATTACTATCTGTGAGGGTTTCTTTAGCTCCCCTCCTTCATGCACAAGTTCGATCATATGGGTTTCATGGTGTGCTGGCAACGGGTTCTGATTGATGTTGGGTGCCTCTGGTGTCTGAACCTCGATCTTATTGGTGTCAATAAGATCTTGCACTGCATGTTTCAACTTCCAACACCTCTCAGTGTCATGTCCGAGATCCCCTGAACAATATTCACAGTTTACTGAGTGGTCCATATTTTTGGGAAGGGTATTTGGCAATCTGGGCTCAACAGGACTCAACAAGCCTAACTGCTTTAATTTGTGGAAAAAAGTAGTATAGGTTTCTCCCAACTCAGTGAATGTTCTCGGTTTCTGCACCTTTTCATTTCTGAAAGCTTGGTTCCCGCGGAAACCTAGCCCTGAAGGGTTCCTGTATGCCCTTGGTGGTGGATAGGTGTTCTGTGGAGGTGGATACGTATTCTGTGGGGGGAGGTAGGTATTTTGGGGAGCCGGCGCACGCCATTGCGGGCGAGCCGGAGGCTGGGTATATGTCTGGGCCTGATGGACGGAGAAATGTGGTTCTTGTGGGGGTAGTATGGCTGTGGAGGGTAATTTGGAGTGTGTGGGTAATTTGGGTGATGAGGTCTGGATTGGTAGTGAGGGGAAGGACCTCTCGATCTGGACCAATTACCTGCCTCTACCATTGCGACCTCTTCTCTTCTTCCCGAGCGCACCTCCCGTGCCGCTCTAAATGGCCTGAGTGGTTGCTTTAATTGCCGAATAGCTCAGGATCTTATTGGACTTAAGTCCCTCTTCAATCATACCGCCTATGTTTACCACCTTNTCATACCGCCCATTTTTACCACCTCGTTGAAAGATTTTCCAACTGACGTCACCAGGTGACCAAAGTAAGTTGGCTCTAGAGTCTGCAAAAAGTAGTCTACCATTTCCCCCTCCCTCATTGGAGGATCAATTCTTGCCGCCTGTTCTCTCCAGCGGAAACCAAATTCCCGGAAGCTTTCCCCGGGCTTCTTCTCAAGTTTCAGTAATGTGAGACGGTCAGGGACGATTTAAGGTTGTACTAGAAGTGACCTGCAAATGCTTGTGCTAGATCGTCCCAGGTGTACCACCTGCTAGGATCCTGTCTTGTGTACCATTCCACTGCAGACCCACTTAGACTTTGACCAAAGTAAGCTATCAGCAACTCATCTTTACCACCCGCTCCTCTCATCTTGCTGCAAAAACCTCGCAGATATGCCATTGGATCATCGTGCCCCTCGTATAGATCAAACTTTGGCATCTTGAACCCTTCCAGCAATTGAACGTCAGGGAAAGGACACAGGTCTTTGTAGGCCACACTGACCTAGTTGCCTAACCCGTGCATGTTCCTGAAGGACTGCTCCAGGCTTTTAAATTTTCGAAGCACTTCGTCCTGCTTTGGGCTCTTGGCCGGCTTTTCAATCTCTGCCAGGACCTCAAAGTGGGGATTATAAGCATGTGGCTTGGGTGCTTTAAATGTAGGTTCAGGGGGTAATATTGGTTATCGTGAGCCTGAAACAACGGCTCACTGGACGATCTTTGTAACGTGGTTGGTGGGGGTGCTACGAAAATAGAGACATTTAGTGGGGGAAGGTTCGGATTGGGTGGTGGAGCTTGGGGATCATATGGATTTCTCCCCTGATAGTAGTGGTGACTTGGGAAGCTTGTCGAAGGGCCGTGGGGAGGGTATTCCGGCATGTTTCCTGGTGGGAGAGTAGGAGTAATGGGAGGTTCGGGCCCCTTTTGTACCCTAGCCAAGGCTAACTGCATTTCGTTCATCTCCAGTCTCATTTTTTTCATTTTTCCATTGCCTCTTTCAGCATCTGACTTTCCGTCCTTTCCTCCTCAACACTTTGGTCTGAACTAGTCATGCTTTTCAGTATGGGCCCTTTGGATCTTATTTGATAATGGTATGGTGCCAGTACGCTTTAACAAACTAACTGGTTGAAAATTGGAAAAACAACAAACTTGTCAGCGTTAGATTTTAACACATATTGCAATTGCACGTTGGGGGATGCAATGTTCTTAGGCAGTTTATCCATTTCTAACATGTTTTTGCTCCGACCACATGCATCATCCCGACTTACTTTATTTGTGCCTCTTTGAAGTATTTCTGAAACCTTCCATTATTTCTTTTTCTCTCTTTTCTTTTCGTTTATTCACTTTGCCTTTTCCTTTTTCTTTTAGTGGTGGTCGAATCTTATGGGGATTGCCTACGTATCATGTCCCCGCATGAATCAGACCATGCGTAGTTCTGCCCCCAAGTAAAAATAAAGACACCAATTTTTGGAAAATTCATTTCATTACCGAAACATTCCATTACAAACTACCCATTTGGAAAAGGAAAAAAAATGCAGACTCCGAACTACTAGCATAATTTGATGTAAAAAAGAGAAACACACGGACAGACAACAGACTCTTAAAAATAGCAAATACAGACTTGGACTAGGGATACATTAAAGCTTTGAATTTTGGTGCCCGCGGGGCATCGTTCGACCCTTTCGCGGGCTTTGGTGCAAGGCCCTTTTGCAAGCTTTTCAATTCCTCCATGATCTGGTGGACGTAGCCCATGACTGAAGCAAAGAGGGTAGTACGGTGCATTTCCTCACATGTTAGGCACATCATGGTGACATAGTACCCAATCTCTTCGATTCTACCCCTGATTCTATCCCTTTCCATAAGCAGTTGTTCTATTCGTTGATTCTTTGCTCCCAGCACTTGAGCGTTGTCAGTGAGTTGATCCTAGAACTTATCCATTTGTTCTTCCATTCGTGCCATCAAATCATAGAAGCGCTTCCTGTTAGTTCTTGCATCTTGGGCTTGTTTAAAGACCCGTTCTTTGAGAGTGGAATTTGTTTCTCTTAATATGGCAATGGTCCCTTCATAATTCTTCTTCACTTGCCGCAGGTGCTTTGTTCGCGCTACTGTACCTTTTGCACATCTGGATCGAATTCTTGCTATGCTAGCTTCTGCCCTTTCCAAACCCTCTCGGCTTCCAATGACCTGGCTTCTTAACTCAACTATCATCCTCTTGTCGGCCTGATTTCTCTGTTGGTTGTTGGCATCCATTCTGATTCGTCGGTTTTGCTCAGGGCCTTGTTTTCTTGGGTCAACCTGTTCTTTTCTCCCGTATCAGCATCAACTTGCAAGCTATTTTCATATTTCAGGTCCCAAACCTGTTGTTTCAACTTGCCAATTTCAACCCGATAGCCTTCTTATTTCGCCAACCAACCCCATTGCGCTTGTGATGATTCTGCGAAGTCTTGGACGTGGGGCTTTTTAGCTGGCCTCTGGTTCTCAAGTTCTCTCCTGTACCATGCGAGGTATTCTGGCGACGCTTCGCCTTTGGCCCGATCCCGCACACAAGTATCTACTTTCATGGTTTGACATTCATTCCAGATTTTCCGAACTACTGCTTCAGGTAACTGCCCACTAGGCCCAATTTCGACCACCTGGCCGCTGAGATCCTTTTCCTTTGGGACTATTTGGCGCTGCCCCAACTGTCTCAATACTCGGTATGGCGCATATGGCTGAATACTTTTGAGACCCATCAGTAGTAAATGAGATTTGGTGGCTGACATGTGTATGATTTCATTTACGGGTAACCACCTAAATGCCCATTCTATCTGGCTTGCGAAGATGGAACGCAGGAGAGTTACCCATTTAGTGACCCCTTCTGGCAAACTGAACCCGTCGACCCTTGTGAAAAACTCTTCTATACATGTCTTTTCAGATGACCCATAGCTCATAAACTGAGGGTGATGACACAAGTGTTCGATCATCCACATTTGGAGCAATACACTGCAACCCTCAAAGAAACCGCCTCCGGCTTTGCAAATAGTAAGAGCATGGAAGATATCTGCTATTATCATTGGTGCCAGAGTGTTGTTGTCTTGCTTGAGCAAAGTGCTGATGACCCCAGCAACTTGTATATTAATTTTCCCATCTTTCCTAGGGAATACCAGCAGGCCTAGAAAGGCTATCATAAAAGCAATACACCTATGCCTTTCCCATTTCAACCGGTTTTCCCCACTGTAGATTTTACCCTCGGGATTGTTGAACCCTCCAAGATGACCATATCTGTCGTATATGAATGCCAAAGTACAAAAGCCCTCTAATAAATCTGGGTTGTGTACCGTTCTGCGGATCTTCATAGTGTCTAAGAACCTGTGTATGGTCACGGCTCTCGGCGCAATAAGATACTGCTCTTTCATAGGAATTTTAGGGCTCTNCCGTTGAGATTTGGATTTGGGTCACATAAATGTGCACCCAAGTTTAAGAAAGTAAATTATTAAAGGCACGCCTAAAACGACTAGCGTATCATTATTTTGGATAAGGCCGTGAAATTTTGCTAAACGGCTCATCCCGAAGTCTAAGTAACTTTACAAACACGTATAGAGGGCCCCGCAGCATGTGTGTTTTGTTTGGCGAGGCTCGTCTCATTCATTATTTGAAAAAATAATTACAACATCATGGAAATGTATCTCGAACCACGTCACAATCAATGTACCCGTGATTATCGACACATTTTGACTTCGTCGAGATTTGGATTTGAGTCACATAAATGTGCACCTGAGTTTAAGAAGGTAGAATTATTAGACACGCACCTAAAGAGACTAACGCATTATTATTTTAGGAAAGGTCGGGAAATTCGCTAAAGAACCCGTCCCGAAATTTAAGCATTTTAATATATACATTTATGAGGGCCCCGCAGTTTGTGCATTTTATTTGGCGAGGCTCGTCTCATCATCTTNTCGGTGTAAGCTCAAAGTCTGAGAAATGAAACACATTGTGTGCTGGGTCCCAGAATGAAATTAACGCCCGTATGATATCCCCTCTCGGATCAATATTCAGCAACCTAACGAGGTCTCTAAAGTTTAACTTGACTGTGTCTTGCCCTGATTCTCCTAAGTTATTCCACCACATGCGCAAACCCAAATGGACCCTGTTTATAATAGCCCCAGATGAATTCCGACTCGTGCTCATTCTACACATTTATTAAGGTGATTTAGACAAAAAGAAAAACCATTATTTAACACAAAAATAAAACTAATTTTTTCATTTTTTCCCAATTTTAAAGAAAAGAAAAACTGGTTTTCCGAACACGGTCTTTCAACACCTTAGGGATGAAGATTTTAAGGCTGTAAGGGTTAACCGGCCAAAAGCCTAAAATGACCAAAAGTGGCCGTTTATGCGAAATCAGTCTTCCGGTGTCCCTTTCGGGAACATTCGGCTATTTTTGACAAACGGCATCACCTAATTCATTTAAGACTCTTTTTCTTGTTTTCTGAATTAAAATAAATGACCCGGTATTGTAAACACGGCCTTTCAATGCCTCGGGGTCGAAGATTTTAAGACTGTGAGGGTCAAAAATCAAAATCTGACCAAAAGCGGTCATTCATGCGAAGTTAGCCTTCCAGCGTCCTTTTAGGGAACATTCGGCTATTTTGGCAAAAATGGCATCGCCCGACTTTTATGACGAAAATCAAACATTTTGGCACATTCTTTTTTTTTTTTTTGGCTATTTTTGCAAAAAGGAAGTTGGACCCGATGAGGGTTGCCTACGTATCTCACATCCTGTGAGAATCAAACCGGCATAGTTCGCCCAATAGAACTGAATTTGAAAACAAGACTCTTTTCTTTTGTTTTTATTTTTCAAATAAATCAAATTTAAAAAAACATTCCCTTTTTTTTGTTTTCCCAAAATTTCGGCAGAGTTTCGACACTACTTAGGCATTGGTTTTTTTCTAAAAAAATAAGTAGTTATCTCTCTACACTGCTATTTTTCTTTTTTTCCCCTCTCTTTTTTTTCTCACCATTTTCCAATTTTCCCAATTTTCATAAGCCGGTCAGCATGCAAGTCTGAAGCAAATAAATGCGCAAAACAAACAAGATGCAGCAGGATGGTATTTTCATTTCAGGTTACCTCTCCTAGACGGACCCAACCCCTATGTTGAGTCCCCTAAGTCAAATGCAACATGATGCAAATAAGCGTTCCTACTAGGGATCCCGCATGAAGTCAAGTTATTCTAGGTTAAAACTTGGGTATGTGTTCTAGACAGTGTTCCCGAGCGGACAACTCGAGTCGGGGAGGGGGCTACGTACCGGGGACCCGCGAGATCGTCCGGCTTTGTAACTTGTCCGAGCCCTTTACTTATCTCAAGGTATGACACTAACAGAATAGGGAGTCTCAACCAGTGAACACATCCCCAGAGGTAAGAAGAGAAGGGTTCAGCACAGTTTATATGTATAGTCAAATAATATCAAAGCGGTAATAAGCATCATTTTGCACATTAAGCACAGATCATATGAAAATAATCAGATATTAAAGCCAAAATACAACAATTTATCACAAGCTCGAATTTCTAACCCTGAACTAGTGGTTCTGGGTCAATGATCCCCAGCAGAGTCGCCAGAGCTGTCACACCTCCCTTTTACGCTACCGCACCCCCCGCGAAGGGTGCGGGTAAAGGGAGTTTTTCCAATTAAAGGACAATCGGNTGACTATAATCTTTCTATATTCTTTGTCTAAAATAAAATCCTCATTCAACGTTATTGTTCAAGGGTCAATAAATTTACCAAGGGATGAATTCAGAAGCTCCAACATTGGACTTTAATTTTGGCCCTATGCCATTTCAATGATGCTTGTGTGAATGGGAAAGGCTACCCAAATATGGGCTTCATCCAATGAGAATAGTCCCAAATGGCCCGTCCAGTTCAGCTTATTGAACAACTCTGGATCACATTTAAATGCAATTCATATATATACTAGAGAATTCTACAAATGCATCAGTGAATCAGGCAATTATTTTGTTTGTTTTATACTTATTTCATTTAACTCATTATATATATCTCATGCATATTTGATGGTGACTATTTGAAATAACATCTGTTAACAAACATCAGACCTATCTACGGGTTCAAACTACAAGTAACATCAGGATAATCATGAGAGGGGTGCATGCTCATTTGGTTTAACTTGAAGTTCAGACTATTGTAACCTGTTGTTAACTAGTATTCAAATAAAAACATCCAAACTGGAATAAATTATGCAAACGCTATTCACACAGCCTACTTTCAAAAACTAGAAGTTTGAACCCCAGTCAAGATATAAACTCAGAATACTTCCTAGTGTTACACGTTTAAACCACAAACGAAACCAACTACAAACTGAATCATATCCTAGTTAACGGTTCATAAATAAAGTCCCAAATTTACATACAACTCAACGTTCACTATATATAATCAGATACATTGAATATTTATCTAGGTATATTAAGGTGTGATGTCCAGCAAGCAGATTTCAGAATCAACAAACAGCCATTTTATTCCATTACTGAGCAAGGATTCGAACATGTACCTGGAAATGTTTACAAATGGGAGAAGAAGAAAGATCAGCAGCAATAGCAACATAGAAACATCAACGATAATAGCCAGCAACTCAATAATAGATTGGGCCAGTAACAGATTTATAAAAACCAGCAGAATTATGGCAACACCCAATAAAACAGTGGCAAATAACCAAATAGCAAACCCAGGAAAACCACTTGAAACCCCAGCAATACCAAATAAAATCAGTGACCCAGGAATAAAACCAGAACCAAAAACAGAAGGCAAAGATTGACTCAACAATGTAGTGAAACAGTAGACTTCTGGTTTTCTCTTCTTTTCAGTGTTTAGAACTCGACACTCTGTTTTAACTCTCAAACTAAACTGACCTCTTAAGATTGAAAAACCAGCCAATTTAACTCTTTAACTCTGAACTTTTGGTTCCAAAATCCAGCCTATTTTTCACTCTTTCTCTCTGACTTCCCTAGATTAAAAATCCAGCCCCTTTTCTAGTCCTAAATGACCCTATTTATAGCCTAAAACAAACCTCTAAGGTCTGCCTTGAAACCATCAGAACTAATTCTGCCCATACCCCCTTAATTCCCCACTCCTAAATGTCTTCTTGATGCAAGCTAAATTGGTTCCCCACACTTGGTTCCCCATTGTAGCATGCCTTGTCCATGTTTGTTTCATTCAAGAGTCATGGGTTATTAATGTATTCCTTTAAATTCCCATGCTCTTATGTTTGGTTCCCCACTGGTATTAAACTAAGAGTAACTAATGACCCACTAGGCAGACCCTTAAGCTTAAACTGATTATAACCCTGTTGATTCCCAAAATTACCCCTTAACCCTATGAAAATTACTATATTACCCTAAGCCTTATTAATCTGATGTTAGAACCTATATAAGTTCAAACCCAAAACTGATTTCTGGTTGATCTATCTACAGCCATAACCAATTCACAACCTAAGTTCAAACAGTGATTCAAACTCAAAAATCAGATCGCAAGGGGTGTCAATCAGATGGAATGAGTTGATCATATTGGGAACCAATCCTGATAAACTCAAACCAACTAATCAAACAGGTATTTGCTAAAGTCAAGCTAAAATTGAAGCATTTATGAATCAAGAAGTGAGGTTCAAGTGAACAATCAAAGAGAACAAAGTGCAACATATAAATGAATAGGCTGCTTGGTTTCAAAGATAAAAACTGAACATACCAGCAGGTTCATTTCAATACAATATTGGCACAGAAAAGAGGCAACATAGTAAGCATACTGAAATGAAAAGAAATAGACTACTATCATGTTTTTCTAGTTTTTTAAGCAAATTAATTGACGACACTTATTTAATCATTTACACATACACAATTGGTAACAAACAAACAGAATCAAAGATACAAACAGGGTGATTCATATGGCTTTGGACAGGAACAGGGGACTTATGAAACTAATTATTCAACGACATTATTCAAATCAAATATATAGTTTATAACACATATTTAACAATGGACAGAAGAAAAGTCGACCAAATAAAAGGTCTGGAGATGGACAGAATAATTGATACAAAAATTGAAAAATCAAATAAAACTAAACTAAACACACAAACAGATATTAATAGAACACAAATAGAACAAAGGGAGAGTAAAAATTACCTCAGAAACTCAAAATCTAGACGACCCAAGTTTGAACTCAGACTCGAACACCTTTGAGGTCGAACGGACCTTAATCGAGTGTTATCAACTGAGAACACTTCGACTAAGGTCGATTAGACCCCAAATCTTCCTTTAATTTGGACAGATTCCATGGTTTGGAATTTTTAGGGTTCTTATGTTCGATTTGGGGCTCGAACGTTTCTAGCTAGATTCAAACCAAACCAAGTGCATTTAGGGTGTGAGGGAGGTCAGGGGGTGTTGTGGTGTGAATTTGAAGTGGATTGGGGTAGGTCCAGGTTTGGCTCGAATTTTCGATTGAAGATTCGAGAAGTTCCAGGAAGATTCGAGCTAAACGGTTGGTGGATTTGGAACTAGGGTGGTCAGATGGTCTTAGGGTGTTGGTTTGGTGACCGGCGGCGTTGTTGCCGCTGGGTTTCAGGCGAAGGTAACCTAAGGCGGCTAGGGTTCTGCTCTCAGCTCGTCTCTGAGAGAAAGACGATGAACAGGGAAGGGAGGGGGTGTTTGGATTTAGGGGGGGCTGGGTAGGAGATTAGGCTTATATAGGAAAGGGAACGATTGATCTTGGCCGTTGGATAAATCATGATCAACGGCCCGGATCATTTCATTTAAGGAAAACGACAAAGTTTGGTCTCATTAAGAGACTGTGTCGACCCGGGTGAGATGGACCGGGTTGAACTGGTTAGATCAATAGGAATGGACGGTGCAGATATGATCACCTGAAACGACGCCGTTACAACCAACGCTGGGACTGAACTGGACCGTTAGATCTGTTTGATCAACGGTCCAGATTTAAGACGCTGAAACGGCGTCGTTTGGTTGGTCTGAGAGATCAGTCAATTGGGTTAGGTCATTTGATTGTTTGGGCCTGACTTTGGGGTCCGAAAATGATGGCCTAGGTCTGATTTTGTTCACATTTTTCATTTCTTCTTCTTTTTTCTTTCATTTTCTAATTAACAAAAAATTCTACATTAAATTGTAACATCAAAATTAAACTACAAAATATTAATTAACCCTTAATAACAATTAACATAGAATATTAACAAACAAAATCACACATTCGGACAATAAATGACAAAAATACAACAAATACACCTTTTTGTGATTTTCTTCCTTTTAAAACCAAATCAAGGTTTAAATAATTCCTAAGTACACAATTAGATCCTAAGTGTGCATGCAACTTATATTTTATATTTTTTAATTAATTATAATAAGATAAACATTTACGGACAAAACACAGATAATTATCCAAAAAATGCCACGCAAAAAATTGTCAAAATTGTACATACGACAATTTGTTTTATTTTTTGATTTCTTTTGGAGTAGTTTTCATGAAGAAAAAATTACGTGCTCACAATGCTCTAACTCCAGAGTGTTTAAAACAAAGTAAATATAGAAGGGCTATAACTACAAGAGAGAGTAGAGAGAGACTCTTCGGTCTGCAGACGCAACAGATATACCTCAAAGTCTCTGAAAGATTGCCTTACCTCAAGGATGGTAAGTCTGGGTTGAGGTACCTGGATCTGCACATGAAAAACATGTGTAGGAAGGGCATGAGTACACCACAGTGGTACTCAGTAAGTGCCAAGCCTAACCTCGGTAGGGTAGTGACGAGGAAGGTCAGGGCCCTACTGAGATAAAATATAATATAAAGTTCGACAGTGTAGAACAGATCAGTGTATATGAGTAAAACAGTAAGAGTATCACTGAATATAAAGGATAATGACAACTGGAAAAAGAAAACAAGTATTCACAGTAAACAAATACATTTTAACACAGAGGTAACATCCGGGGCATCTCCCAAGATACCGTCCTGTAGTCCCCAAATATAATATCTAGTGGATCTTCCGGGTGTAGTACCGTAGTCTAACTCATAAATGCGCGGTGATCTACCGGAATACCACATTCGTAGTCTCAAATATAAATACTCAGTACTGGGGAATCTACCATGTGCAATATCGTAAATCCAATGTAACAGTCCAGGGGGATCTCCCGGAATACAAATCCATAGTCCCAAAGTAAACATACAGCGCAGCTCCCGGGATACCATCCCGTATTCCCAAAGTAAATACACAGAGCAACAAGAAACTCAATTCAATAAATTTCACACAAAGGTAAAGCAATATTTCTAACCTATCATGCTGCAGATAATTCAAATAGGGCAGTAGAACAAATAAGCAGTTAAATCAATTAGACATGTTTCCCTAAGCTAACAACAGGCTTAACTTGCAAGTAATGTAAATAGGAAAGGAGAACACAATTTTAAGTACTTAATGGAAACCGGATTTTTCAACAATTAGCACAAGTACGCACTCGTCACGTTACGTACAAGGCATTTCAATTAACATATATACAAATCCTAAGGAGAAGGTCCCCCCACACAAGGTTAGGCAAGCCACTTACCTCGAACCATCACAAATCAACCTGAAACCATGTTCTTGCCATGAGTATTCGACTCCAAATGACCCAAATCTATTCAATTCAATTGCATAATATAAATAATACTTTAAGTAGCAAATTCTACAAATAAATTCTAAGCTAATGTGCGAAATTAGGTGAAAGGACCAAAATGCCCCTTGGGCTCACGTCTCGGAATCGGGTAAAATTTATATTTTCAGAATCCTCATACTCTCACAAGTTCATACATACCAAAATTATAAAAATCCAATGTCAAATTCCCCCTCAAAATTCGACTTCTAGTTCTAAGAACTTTCTTCTAATTTTTCCCCAAATTTCCATCTCTAATCCGAAATTAAATGATAAATTTAAGCATAGATTCATGGAAAACAATCAAAAACGAGTAAGAATCACTTATCCAAAACACCCAACCAAAAATCCCTCTCAAAATCGCCAATCCCGAGCTCCCAAATTAATTTTTCCAAGTTTTTGAACAAACCCTCGATTTTGGCCCCTTTTCTGTCCAGTTATTCTGCTTGTGCGGCCCTGGAACCGCATCTGCGGTCCCGCTTCTCCGAGGACTTCACCGCATATGCGACTTTCTTTTAAAGCCCAGCTTTCGCACTTGCGGTTCACCCTTTGCGGATGCGGGTCGCTTCTGCAGTGAATCTCCCGCTTCTGCGGTACCTTATGGTTTCTTCTTTTTCTGCTTATGCGATCTCTCCACCGCTTCTGTGGCTCCGCACCTACGGAACCCAAACCACATGTGCGGTTATGATAGGTACCAGCAGCTAAGCTACAATTCCAAACTCTAAAATCCATCCGTCAACCATCCGAAATCATATCGAGGCCCCCGGGACATCAACCAAAAGCACATCAAGTCTAATAACACTGCCCAAACCTGTACCAATCCTTAAAACACCTAAAAAAATATCGAAACACCAATTTAACATCAAATTCAAGCCTAAGAACTTCAAAAACTCAAAATTTAAGTCTATCAAACCTCGTCCAAATGACCTGAAATTATACATATATGTCACATTCAACACTACGGAGCTACTCCAACTTCCAAAATTCTATTCCGACCCTCGGATCAAAATCTCACAATCAAATCGGAAACTTCAAAATTTGATCTTTCGGCATTTCAAGCCTAAATTAGCTACGAACCTCCAAAATGCAATCCGGTCACGCCCCCAAGCCTGAAATCGCCCAACGAAGCTAAAGGAACCATCGGAGTTCCATTCCGAGGCCGTCTTCACATTGTCCTAAATACAGTTAAATTTTTAACACTTGGGCTCATATTTAGAGACTAAGTATTCCAAAACTCTCTAAAACTCAAAACTGAACAACCCGGCAATTCAAATTAGCAGAAATGAATACGGGAAAAGCAGTTAATAGGAGATCGGGGCGTAAATTATAAAAATGACCGGTTGGATCATTACAACTTATCTTGATTTCCTGATTATTGTTGATATTTGAATAATGGTGTTCTTTACGGTTATTTATTTGTTATATGTTGTTACTTGATATCCATGAAGCATGTTCTCCCTCCCTCCTCACTCTTATATTATAAATTTCTGCCTTTATTTTTCCGCTGTATATGATTCAACTGCACAGGTTTATTTGGTAGTCTGATCTTAGCCTCTTCACTACTTCGCCAAGGTTAGGCTAGGCACTTACTAGCAAATTGGATCGGTCGCGCTAATACTACACTCTGCACTCTTTTGTGCAGATCCTGGTGCTGTAGCTTTTGGATTGCAGTGAGATTTTTGCTTCCAGTTCATCATGCTTCCGCAGGCCTTGGCGTCTCCTTCTATCTTTTCATTCTATTTCTTTCATGTATTCGAGAGAAAGTGTCGTTTGGAGTACTCCTAAACAGTCTGTGAAATTGTGACATCAGTTCTGGGTAGTTTTGTATGGATTGGTATTGGTATCATTATTAAAATATTGCATTCAATCTTCCGCTTATTAAATTCTGCTATTTATTAAATATCGGTTCTTAATTATTAATGGGTTAAAAATGGAAACAAGGTAAATCATACAATTGATTGGCTTGCCTAGCTTACATTCAGTGTCAAAGAGTCTAGATATGAAAAGTCAATTTTAATTCGTTTAACTTAAATTGTACAGACAGAAAATGCAACAAAATGCATCACATATCGGGTATATTATCTAAAGTATGAATCTTATGTCCGATTTCTTGAGATACCTCTACAATTGGAATAATAATAATTTAAAGAATAGCCAAATGCTTGCTTTGACATACTATTG
>MU726982.1:15854-49469 GCA_026770625.1 Nicotiana glauca | reverse complement strand
ATATATATATATATATATATATATATATATATATATATATATATATATATATATATATATATATATATATATATATATATATATATATATATTGTGAGCACCTAATTTTTGACTATATTTGAGTTTTCATCACCTTTTAGTATGTAAATATATTTTAAGCTTAATTTAGCTCTTATTTTTTCTTTTATATATTTTACTTAAAGAAAATTAAAAACAACCAAAAAAAAAAGAGTCACCTTTTTAATATAAGCTTATCTTCATTTACAAATAAAGAAAAGGTTTTCCAAATAAATATATTTGTTCGATAATTAAATTTTGAGTAATTACTAATTTATCTTACTATTCAAGTATAGGAGTAGTATTTTTATTTTCATCATTAATCAATAAAAGAAAAATTAATATCACAAAAAATAAATGTAGACTACTTATCCTAAAATTTTGCTTGATTCAAATGTCTAAGTCATGGCCCAAATTGGGCCAAACCCGAGCCCAATAGCCAAAAGCGCATTAAATTTTCCCTATAACAAAACCCTAATATCATATCTCTTTTCTAACCATACACAAAAAGATACCTCACCCCCAATTCAAGAAAAAAAAATTTACACCCCACATTTTTGGACCTCTCATTTTTTTCTCCGATTTCTTTAATCATCAGCATCACTCCCACAAAGAAAGATCCCCACGTTTCGGCAGCAGACCCCCCCTCAACTCCAATTCCAGTGACACCAGTTTTCTTAGTTTTCCAATAAACTCATATATTTTCAGGACTGATTGGAAGATTCTGTGCATTGAAGAATGATAGAGTTTTTCTGAACAAAAATCGTTCAAAATCAATAAAAATCAGGTGGTAAAAACGTAGCAGAAAATATTGGCTTCATCTCCCTCAAAAAACAAGCTGTGAAAACCAGTAATAGGAATAGCAAAAATCAGCTATAGAACAGCCTTCAAACAACCCAAAAAATAGCGAAATCCATAAAATAGCAGCTGAAACTTACCTGTGTGCGGTCAAATCGGGGGCGTCTATTTCCCGCCATCGAGGTATGTTCGGGGTACCCTGACAACTTGTCGAGGCCGCAATGTCGAGGTTGAGCTCCTTATCTCGAGTATAATCCATGGCTCCATAGTGGCCCGATGGTCGGAAGATCTGTTCGCAACCCAGCAGCAGTCATGCAGACGGTAGACTGTTAGCCTGAGCCTATAGGTTTTAGTGTCTTGTCCAGACATCCCATCCCTGTATCTTTACACTTAATGCACTCTGTACCATATTGAGTCCCCTCGCCTATATAAGGGGGACTCATCCTACCTTGTAAAGGGCTGATGTTGCTCCGCTTCTCCACAATGCAATAATATCTCTCTCTCTCTCTCTCTCTCTCTCTTTTCTAAATTATCAGTCTTCATCGACCCCGAGGTCATCTTAGCATTTTATTGTTTCTTCGTTTGTTCTTCATCATTTAGCTCAAGATTGATAGTATAGAGCCTTACTTACTTACATCTTTATTTGTTATCCCCTTCTCAACTACCCTCAATAAGTCCGAGATAGTCTCGGGGCCTGACTCCGAGGTACCTACTGGCTTGTTCTACGCCCGGGAACGTCCCCTTACTGGTTCGATTATCATTTTGCCTAACTCGATCTTTACTGTCTTACTTCACGTTTTAACACCAATCATCCTAATAAACTAGCTCGGAAATAAATCATGTATTTTTAGAATCCTATTTATAAATTTAATTGTGGTTACCATTTCCACGGTAAACAGTTTAGCGCCCACCGTGGGGCTAAAAATAATAGTGATTATTCTCTTGTTAGTTTCGTCACTTAAATGCACGATATCTTTCATACTTTTTCTTTCCCAAGATCTTTTGATTTTAGGTTAATGATCAGCTCGATAAGGGAAATTGAGGACGATAACCCCAAAAATCGCAAAGAGAATAGTATGGTCATTCTAACGACTGGCGCGACACCGTAGGACCTTGATAACGCAACTAGATTAGTTCAAGCGAACGCGGATCCATACAATGCATAACAAGGTTAGGAAGTCTCGCGCATCGATAGCGGCACGCAACACGCCAACCAACAGGAAGCCTGAAAAAACCCAGCCCGGGTAGAATGGGAAGTTAACCTTCGCATTTTTTTTGAAATGTTGAAGGAACAACATTTGGCTATCTCTTAGCTATAGAGCCGTACAGAGACGCGCAGCGGCACCCAAAATATCTCCTCACTCTGAGCCAGTACCCGAGGTATCGGGCAAGGACGAACCAAAAACCTATCATGTGGCAGTAAGGATGCTGGAAGACATTATCGTAAAGATCGACTCACGCTCGTGGAGACTCCTACAGCAACCGTATCCCAGAGATACGATCCAGGACTTATTTTGCAAAAGTCAGAAATGACAAAATTCCCGAGGAGTGACAGGACCCCAAGTCCTCACGGGTGCATCACCACTCAAGTATGCCCATCCAGGAACGATGACCTCCAAAATGGAGAACTCGGGCCCGTCCCAATAAGGATACTTGAAGAAATTCACCCGGAAGAGACCATGACGCAGCGCCATTATTTGACATCTAATATCGGGGACCCGCTCCATACTAGCACGATCCATGGAAGCACATGCCAACGCCATCAAAATAATGCCAAAAGGGCTCAATGCACCGAAGGCCGGGAGAAGAAGAAGAAATAAAATATCACGGGAAGCCGCACCCCGATCTCCGACAAGACAAACGAGACTACTCCTCGTCCCAAATAGTGGGGTGGCATGGACCTTCGCCAAAACCCAAAAAAAAGCATACCTGGCGGCTCCGGAGCAGTTCAGGTGAAGCTTGGTCGAATATCTGATCGAGGTTTGGTTAGATACCGCAGCCAATACCAAACCCAAGCCAGAGCTGTGGACGACCCTTGAAAAACCTCCTCAGGATCGGCATATCCAGGCATATTCCCAATAGAAAGGCTGACACTGAATGAATTGAGCCATCATCCACACGAAAAGAACGGAAGAAACGATTCGAGGAATAGCGCATCTCACAATGATGAGGCAGTAGTCCGAGGACAACTCCTTCGAGGAACCTCTAATGGTACCAGATTCAACAAGACGCAACCGGCAAGAAAACCTCGCCCAATGGAGCTTAACTTCAACATTGCAGTTCCAAGCATAGTGATCACGATGATACGCGAAGCCAAGGACTCCAGGCGGATCAGTCCTATTCAGCCAAAATCCCTTCAGGGAAACCATGGCCCGCCACGAAATCGTGAGACACTCGAAGTTACTGACCCAAAAGAGCAGCAACTGTGTTGTTCAACAAAGGTAACCACAAAGTATTTCCGAGCAAGCAAACTCGGATCCAACTCCACGGACGAGAGGAAATCGGACAAAATAGAGCCGGTAAGTTGCGGCATATCGTCACAACTGTTAAAGGATGGCAGCATCCTGCGAAGATCTATAGAACGTGGTATGCAAGTGCCTGTCACCAGAAAGGGATGGTCCCGGGAAATACTCCCCAAGGACACCCTCTCGCTCGAAGAAAAGGATGCCGAGATTCCACCTCGAAGTAAAGGACACCCAACAGATAATGAATCACCAGCCTAAACGGGCTCGAGGGAAAGATTAGCTCGAGTCAGGATCCCGACTTGGAGACTGAACCCGAAGGCAAATCAATCATAATACGCCTAAAAGCATGGCCCAAACATGCTATCAACGGCCGAGACACATCTCCAGGTTGTGCGCCCGCAAAACCACTTCAGTCCAGGAGCACAAAGACTCATCACCCTCCGCCCATGCAGACGGGAAAAAGCTGGAAGGCCAATCAAAGCTCGAGCGGTAACGCGACTCGGAGACTGAACCCGAAGGTAATCGAAAAGTACAAGCCTAAAGGCTAACATGGAATTGAATTGGTCCGATGAAAAAACTCCAGCAATCAAAAATGTAGAAATTACGAATTATGGGGCTCTCCCCATCTCATTATTACATATCAATTACAAGGCACAATCTCGGCCTGCATCATATGGTGGGATCTATATATGTATATACACAACAAAGAAAGCAGGGAATGTTTGTTCCCCCTTTATTTCCCTTTTGGCAGCTACGGCCCATCGGCCTCCTCCTCATCATTAGATACCAGAAACTTGGCATCAAACACCGCTCCCTCAGCATGTCTGATCTCCTCCGAGAGATCGAAGCCTCTAGCGTTAATATCCTCAAGGGTCTCCCTCTGGGATCTGCATCTCTCAAGATCCCTACTACTATCTGTATGATCAAGGGCCTTCTTCAGCTTGGCCCTAACAACAGCGGTGCTCTTTGAATAGGCGGCCATCTTCTGCTCCACCCGGGTGTTATTTATTACGACCTCGGCTCGAACGTTCGCCACCATAATTTTTGCCCTCGATAGCTCGGATGAGAGCCTTGCGTTCATCTTTGCCCCAGCAGAATCATTCATACGAGCAGCCTGAAGTTGCACCTCAAAATCGGATACCGCGGCCAAAGCTCTCTTTTTGGCCTCCGAATGAGCGCTAACGCGCGCTCGCAGCTCAGCAAGTTCGCAGTTGGCGGCACCACCTCAACCCAGAGTTGCTCCAGCTCAGCCGCTTTGCCCTTCAGCTGAAACAATAACACTTCAAAGACCGACGAAGATAGAGAAAAAGACGTGAAGGAAATATGAGCCAACAAAGTAGAATACCTGTTTCTCCAAGAGGGTCTCCTGGGAACGGCTTCAATCCACCCCACACCGTAAAGAAAAGAGCTCATTTTTCTTTACTGCGCATACAAGCTGAAGGGACTTTCCCCTTTTTCAAGATTCTTGCAGAAGGGTCTCGCGACAAAGCAGCTCAACTTTGTGCCTTGCAAAAGCTTGGAAAAAAGAAGCCAAGCGTATGAAGAAAAAAGAAGAAAATACCGTATCGGAATATCCTTATCACGGGCAAAAACTCACCACAAGGCCAAAACGATCAGCCTCACCAAGGGCTGAAGCTATGTGCAATAAAGCTTCAGTCCTGGAAGCTAGCCGACCAACCGAATCATTTCCTCTCAGCGCTGCGCAGAATGTTCCTCATCGCAAGCCTCCATATGCCATGGAACATCTTTCCTTTTTCCAGCATTCCTCGATTCTTGAACAGGCGATCTCGCCTGAATGAACTCCCGGCACTTGCAGTAGGGAAACTAACCCCCGAAAAAGAAAAAAAAGAGTGGGAAGGGAACGCCAGACACCTACCACAATTATTTACCTCCCACCTCCCTTTTGAAAGATCTCGCCACCGGCGCCTATTATGAGTCCAGCATGCTGCATGTTTACAAGACCATTCGGCTAAGTCCAGAACCTCATCAGGCAACCAACGAGTTGCTAAGCAAAAGACGGGAAGGAATCACTGTGAGTCCGGCCTCATATAAAGAAAAAAGACAGCTCGAACAGAGTGCTTACGTGTAGAGCTCCATTTCTCAGGGAACGGTAAGAATTCTCCGGGGATAACGTCAGTCTTTCAAACTCTAACAAACTGGCTCATCCATCAATGGTCTTCATCCTCTTGGCCACCGATCATGGGAGCTCGGGTAGACCTGCGCTGAAGAGCAACCAGGCCTCAGAAGCGTAGTGGCCGATACAGCCTTATGAGGTGACTAAGAGTAAAATCTATCCCAGCCTTGTCGGCAAAGTATCTCATCGACCATACTATGCTCCAGAATAGAGGATAAACCTGCACCAGCGTTACTTGATACCTTCTACAAAAATCAAGCACAACCCGATCTGTGGAACCTCACACGAGAACGATGATATACACGCTTAAGAAACATTCGACATACGTCGTGACGTTCTCCTTGGGGGAAGGGGCTTGTAGGACCACGACTTCCCCCATCTACATTTTGTCTTGATCACCTCGAGGTCCTCCTCTACCATCGAAGGGTAATCCTCGACACATGCCCCTGGTTTCCCAGAATAGTAGGAGGTTTTCCCGGTATAGGAACGCCCCTCGAGGTTATGTACTTCGGTCCCCGCTCCTCCGACATCGGAGAAGGGCCGCTATCGCCAGCCAAAGGTGGAATACAGGAAGAAGTACCCTTTGCCCGAGCATCAGATGTCGAAGCAGCGATCATGTCCATAGCAGAATAATGGTAAAAAGAGGACTATCCAGACAGAAATTGCCTGAAGCAGAGAAACGGAGAAGATCGCGGAGGGCACCTGGCACAAAAGAGAAAGATTTATCAAAGAAAGAAATAGTAGAATCATCGCTTGAGGGAGGGATAGACGAATATATAAGAACTAGACCACAACTTACCAATTGACCAATCAGGCCAATTAATTTTGGCCACGTTAACGTCAACCTCCCCTTGGGGAACGCAATGGCGGAATTACTCCAGGCTCCCACGCAATTCGCGAAAGTAGGGGGAAGTCCTCGGAGAATCCCCGACGTCTTCCCGCAGAAGCTATCAGCTCAGCCTCGGCTACAAAATACAAATAGCTCCGAAGGTCCGATAGTCGGTGCCCTAAAGCAAGAAGAACTACCAGAATAAAGGCTCCCTCCATATATTAACAAAATAGTCATATATCTTTGTAGTATCGGTTTCCTGGAAGGGAGAACATATGAAACAAAAAAGAAAGAAGAAAGGGCATACAAAAATGAGAAGGGAAGGCTCGGAGACTACTCCTCGCTGCTATACTCTTCGCCCTTATCAAGAATAACTAAACGCTCTAGTGCCTCCTCTGGCACATGGGCCTTATCTTGGTCGGCGAATAACTCGAAGCCCCGGGCCTTAATTTCTTTAGGACCTCCCTCCTCCCTTTTGCCTTGGCATGATCAACAGCACGGGCCCGTTTCTGCTCGGCCGCCAGGGATATGTCACGGTCCATCGCATGTGCCATGGCCGCGTCCGCCTTGTAAGTAGCAGCGTCTTATTCCACATTGAGCTTAGCCTCGGCCAAAGCAGCGATCTCCTTGCAAGCGTTCGAAAGAAGGCTTCATGATGTCGCCAACTCCCCAGTTGCATTTTTATTCCGCTCCCTCAGCCCGGAGACCTCCGTTTCCAACTCGGCGATCCTCGAGTTTCCCTGGTCAACCTTCATTACAAAACAAGAAGACAAATATGTGAACACAAAACACATATATAGACACCAAGCGGAGGAGCAGATATAAAAGAGAAAAGAGGAATACATGTCCAATAAGAGCAATATTCTTCCGAAGTGTCGCCTCTAAAGAGGCTCGAAGCTCATTCAGCTCTGCATCTCCCTGGATGCCTCGAGACTCAGAATCTTGCAGTTTCGAAGCAATGGCATCATGTTCCTTTGTGTAGTGTGAAAATTCCTTCCGGAGCAGTGATATGACACGCTTGTATATCTCTTTGCACTACAGCACAATAAGGAAGTTGAGAAAAGTGATGAATAATGCCCAAGGGCGAAGAGAAACACTCAAAGAAAAATTATCACTTGCCGCAGGGATTTCTCCACTGTATCAACGGCGTCAGATACGTCTAGATCAACCCCGTTAGGTACGCCATCGAGGATGTTGGCAAAAAAGCCTTCCCCTTCAAAGGAAGTGCCGGTCATGGCACCAACCATCCTCCTGGCGTTTGTCAACTCTCCCGGCGAGACTGAACAGTTTAGGATAAAGTCGTTCGGGTCATCAACCCCGTCGAATAGCGGCCCATGCCTTGGGAAGGCTCCAAACTTCGTCCCATCTGAGCCCGTAGCCCTGCTGGTAGAAGCTACGTCGAATCTGGCCGAGCAGTTCAAAACCACATCGGCGTCCTCACCAACAACCTTCGGCTCCTTAGCCTTGCTGGCCCTCGCCGTCCCGAACTCAGCAGCCTCTGATCGGGGCACCTGCGAACCCCTCTCGCTGGTCCTCGACCTCCTCCTCAATGGACTGCCATCATCACCATCTTCCCCGCCTACACCAGGATCCGGGTCAGAACTCGGATAGCAGTCTCGACAGGTCGGGCAACGGCCATTCCTGTTTTCCTTTTCTTACTTGTACCGACCCCCAAAGCCTACTTTTCATCACTAGGGGTGGCCTCATCATCATTTTTTCTCCAAGGCCTACATCAACACGACGATTAGAGCCCAAGTGGAATAAAAATACGAGACACATGCAGAAAGGAAAGCTTACCATGGTTTTTGGCCACCCAGTGCTTATCGGCCATGGTGGCCCCCGATCGGAGATGATACGGGAACCTCCTGTCCAAGCTCTTGATCCACCTCGCCAAGTCTGGAACCTCCTCGCGATGCCATGGAGAAGCTGGAGAAAGTCACCAAGAGGATATTATGACGCTCGAAAGAAAAAATTGAGTAACGATTAAGAAGATAGACTTATGCTAAAAGTTCCACCATTCGGGAAAGGGCATCCATTGAATCGGGATAATGTCCGAGGTGCGCACCCAAACAAACTTGCTCATCCACCTCCGGTCCTTCCCTTCATCGCACTTGCAAGAAAAGGTTTCTTGGACCGTTTCCAAAGCTTGATTAAGCCTCGGTACAGTCGAGGATGGTATAATCCGATCAGATGGTTGAGAGTGAAAACTTCACCTATGATCTCCTCACTAAAGTGCCTGAGCATTAACACAATCCTCCAAAAGGACGGTGAGATCTGGCCAAGGGTCACTCGATACCGAATGCAGAAGTCAAGGATCACCGGATCGATGTCCAAGGGAGGAGATTTTATGGATTCGTCGGGACCCCGGGTGAACGGGTAGGTATATACGCAAAGAAAGCCCTCCTTGAAACTGGTAATATCGTCGCCGGAGGCAGGAATTTCCACTATCACTGTTTCATCCCATCGGCAGTCACCCTTCATATTTTTGACATTAGTCACGACACTAATATATCAAGATACATGCTCGCATCGGCCCGTTGTGGACGCGGGAGCCTCGATGTCGAAATCCTCCAACGTATCAAACTCGAAAGGGGTCCACTACTCTAGAGAAGGGGCCGGCCTATTCCTCCCCAGCCGACTGGGACGATGATGCAGTATCATTCCTACGGGGTACCGTCCTTGAGGTCCTGGCCATAGATAATAATGGAGCTATTCTGAAAAGAGAAAAAAAGAGAACGATGAAAATATATCAAATAAGTTGAGATTCCGGTTCACAAGCCTAGAGGAAGGGCGAAGATAAGGAGCATCTGGTGATCGGATCATTTTATAGGAACCAATTGGGGAAGTAGAAGGGACGAGCCTGCATCAGTTCATGAACTCCTCGTTCGTCGCATATGATGGCGGCCCCGCACAGTTTTTGGGGCTATGTCATTTAATGCTCTTATATGGATGACATCATTGTAATAATGGCCTCGAGTCTACGATTCAGTATCATTTCCTATCACTTTGATATGGGAAACGCGGAGATTATTTATGTGCAGTCAAATCGGGGGCGTCTATTTCCCGCATCGAGGTATGTTCGGGGTTCCTGATGACACGTCGAGGCCGTAAGGTCGAGGTCGAGGTCGAGCTCCTTATCTCGAGTATAATTCGTGGCTCCATAATGGCCTAAAGTTCGGAAGATCTGTCCGCAACCTAGCAGTAGCCATGTAGACGGTAGACAGTTGGCCTGAGCCTTTAGGTTCTAGTGTCTTGTCCAGACATCCCATCTATGTATCTTTACACTTAATGCACCATGTACTATATTGCATCCTCTCGCCTATATAAGTGGGACTCATCCTACCTTGTAAAGGTGTGATGTTGCTCCACTTCTCCACAATTCAATAATATCTCTCTTTCTCTCTTTCTTCTAAATTATAAGTCTTCATCGACCCCGAGGTCGTCTTAGCATTTTATTGTTTCTTCGTTTGTTCTTCATCATTTAGCTCAAGATTGGCAGTATAGAGCCTTACTTACTTATATCTTTATCTGTTATCTCCTTCCCGACTACCCCCGATAAGCCCGAGATAGGCTCGAGGCCTGGCTCCGAGGTACCTACTGGCTTGCTCTACGCTCGGGAACGTCCCCTTACTGGTTCGATTATCGCTTTGGCTAACTCGATCTTTACTGTCTTACTTCACATTTTAACACCAATCACCCTAACGAATTAGCTTAGGAATAGATCACGTATTTTTAGAATCTCATTTATAAATTTAATTGTTGTTACCATTTTTACGGTAAACATTACCCCCAAACATCACCAATGGAGGTTAACGTTTAGGTCGTCATCGAGGTTTCCGATCAAAAGTGCTTGTTCGTAGTTTTCTACCTTCAAGCTTGGTTGGTGCTTTCTCTCTATAATTCAACGCTTGGAATTTTATTAATACAATGAAGAAAGTATTACTCCATTAAAGATTTTCTACAATATACTCCTCTGCCAATCAACAATCCAAGAGGTACATTGCTTATTTTTACTGGACAGAAGTTTTAGGTATGTAATTTTTGATACCTCATTTAATATTGCATGTGATAAATGTGCCATTTTTGTTCCATTTTAAAATTTAGGAGGCACCGAAATTTTTGGTGGTCGGAAATATCTAGTTTATTTTTATTTCTCTGGTTGTTTTGGTTTTTGTGTCTTGTCTTGCTTAATTTGAGATTTATATCCTTTCATACATCATACCAGGGGTGGCCCGTCCATAAAACAGGTAAAACAATCGCTCTAGGTCCCGTATTTATGGGGGCCCCATTTTTTGGTATACCTAAGTTTTATATACATAATAAAAAAATTTAAAAAAAAAATTATAAAATGAAACAATATGTGAGAAGTTTGTACAAAAAGAGAACACAAATTTGAGTTAGTGAATGCTAATGGGAGGGGCCCACTTATATTATTCATAGTACTTTATTTTTAAAATAAAATAAAATCTGAAAGTACAATTACATAGTAGTAACCAACGTTACAAATTTTTTGGGAATGGAAAGAGTCTTTTTGGGTATGCAAAGTGTCCCTCTTTAAGGAGAATATTTTGGAAAATAATCAATTAGGTAGGAATTTATTTTTATTGGTTGTAGTACATAAACAAGTACAACTATTACTTTAAAGTTTTAACTTTTTTATCACATGTTACAACTTTCTCAAGCAAAGTGAAATCAATAATGTGTGCATTATTCTATATTATATTTTTTTTGTACTTTGTTCTTCAATTCAAGCCTCCATTCTACAATAGCGAAAGTTCAAGCATTATTGTGGAGGTTCAGAGTTCACTGTATCGATTCAAACAAAAAGTAGAGTGTTTTTTGTTCGTTCTATCTCATAATTCAAATCCTACAACAAGCATATTCGAGTAGGAATTTAATTTGATATCAAGTTATCCGTTCTTGAACTAGGTGCTATCATTCTATCTTTTTATTATTTTATCATCTAAAATTTAATATTTGCTATTTAGTGCATTTTTAGATTATTTATTAGAAGATAAGTATGTCAAACAGAAAGTATGAATCTAGTTATGAAAAACTCAAGAAAAGAAGAAGAATTCAAAATCTAATACAATCTCAAAAAGGTACTCTTGCTAAATTTTTATTGAATAATAAAGATCTTGAATCAGAAATAAGAGATGCTTTATTTAAATTAGTAGAAATTAGTGATGATCCAAAAACTAAAAGTAAAGCTAATTGCTTAGTAACATATGAACTCGAAACTTTTGAATTTTTATTGGGTATAAATATTTCGTATGATATATTATTTGCTGTTAATTCAGTTAGCAAAAGTATGCAGTCAAAAGACATGCACATTGATGTTTCCATAGATCAACTAAAAGTTTAATTTCTTTTTTTAACAGATATAGAGAAGAAGGATTTGTAACTGCTATGATTTCTGTCAAGGGAATTGCATTTGAAATGAATATTAAACCCGAATTTCGCAACAAACATGTGATATCTAGGAAGAAACAATTTGATGAGAATATTAATAATGAAATCTCAAAGTCTCTTGAAGAGTCTTTTAGAGTTGATTACTTTTTGTATATAGTAGACAAGGCTATGTTTTCATTTCAAAATGGATTTGAACAATTTGAAGCGTATGAAAATATTTTTGATTTTTTGTTTAGTGGTAAAAAACTAAGATCACTAGATGATGAAAATTTAAAAACGCATTGCCTTAATCTTGAATTTTTCTTAAAGCGTAATAATCAATCTGATATTGATGGTTTAGATTTATTTTCTGAGTTGAAAGTATTAAGGGAAACGGTACAAGTAGAAGATAATAGTTTAATCAATATACTCAATCAAATAAAGAGACTTGATTCTTTTTCAAATGCCTATATTGCTTATAGAGTAATGTTAACAATTCCTATTACCGTTGGTTCAGCGGAAAGAAATTTTTTAAAATTAAAATTGATAAAATCTTATCTAAGATCAACAATGTCTCAAGAGTGATTAAATGAGTTAGCTATATTGTCAATTGAGAAAGACTTATTAGGAGAAATTGATTACAAGAAAATTATTAGTAACTTTGCATCTAAAAAAGCTAGAAAAAATGACTTCAAATAATTAAAAAAAATTAAAAATATTAAGGCCCCTCATTAAAGTTTGGCTTTAGGCCCCAAAATACGTCGGGCCGCCCCTGCATCATACATGTTTTTTCTTTTATAAATTAAGCTTGTTAGAATAAGGAGTTACTTGGACTCCATTGTGATTTTGCTTACCCATTTGCTGAACTTGAAGGAAATGCAAAATTTCGAACCTTAGGATTGCTCATTGTTATAGCTGAAGGCACCGTTTCCTTGTAATTTCTTTTTTTCTTTTTGTTTTTCTGATTCTATTTCACTCTCGATTGATGAAGTACTTTTCTATGATGGGGTGTTATATTATATTGTTTATGTAATTTCTTCATTGCTTTAGATTAATGTTTCAGATTCTTTTTGTGTGACTCAAAGCAATTGATTGATAGATTATTTAAGATTTTCTTTTATATACTGTAGTAAGATTTAATCTTCGTAGAAAAATTGAATAATGAAGATTTTTTTATCCGGCAAATGGGCTGTTAGACAAGTAGTTTAAGAAAATGACGTTTGAACATGGTAGCTTGTTTTAGGTGCAATAATTAAATAAATTATTGTGACTATGGGTACGGTTCCCGTGGCATAGTCATGATATGTAAAACCCAATTTGAGTGTGTGTTTCACATGACTCGACCATAACTTCAAATAATTAAAATAAACATGTTGTAAATCGTGGGTGTGTTTCACGTGACGCGGTTCACAATGTGTACAAAACCAAACGAGTGCGCGACATCACGACTTGTTCTAATAAATTCCATTAATTAAAAGGGGTTAGAAGGTAAAAATATACAATAGGTTTTAGACATGTAATAAATCAGATAATTAGGACAATTATTAATAGCTGAGCGACCGTGCTAAAACTACGGAACTCGGGAGTGCCTCACACCTTCTCCCAGATTAACAGAATTTCTTACCCGTTTTTCTGTGTTCGCAGAACATAAAATAGAGCCAGTTTCCTCGATTTGGGATTTAAAATAAATCAGTGACTTGGGACACCATAAATTATCCCAAGTGGCGGCTCTGAATTAAATAAATAATATCATTTTGAATAATGTCACTTTAATTGGAAAAACTCCCTATCCCCTCGGGAAAAAGGAGGTGTGACAGCTCTGGCGATTCTGTGAGGGACAAGAACCCATAATCTTTGGTTCAGAGTTCAGAATTCGATCTTAGAATAACTGTTATAGTTGGCTTTCGTTTATTATTTGATTTTTACGTGTTTGATCCTAATATGCTAGATGCCGCTCTTTACTGCTTTGATATTGATTGAATTGTATATAAACTATTACGAAATACCTTTTCTCTGAGTCTTCTAAATCATTTAGGAAGTGTGCGCTTCGCGTGGCTTCTTTTTTGTTAGACTTATACCCTAAATTTAGAATGAGGTTCTGACAAGTTGCAAAGCCGGTGAAATTTCTATATTTCCGGTACGCTGCCCACCCAGCTTCAGTTGTCCGCTCGGGTAAGTCAGGTCTAGAACATTGCGCCCAGGATTTAAACTTAGAATTACAAAGCCTCAAGTCGGATCCCTAGAAGGAACGTTTGTTTGCATCACATGCATTTGACTTTAGGGACTCAACATAGGGGTTGGTGTAACGACCTGACCGGTAGTTTTGAATATTTGCACTTCGCTTAGTAGTTTAGGGGCACGAGTAGCTCCGTATGCTGTATTAGGACTTGTGTGCAAAATTTGGGTTCATTCCGAGTTGATTTGATATGTTTTGGCATGGGTTTTTGGAAGTCGAAAGTTCAAAAGTTTATTAAGATTGATTTGAGGTGCATTTCATTGTTTCGATATTGTTATGTGTGTTTGGAGGCCTCGAGTAGGTTCGTATTATGATATGGAACATTTTGGTATGTTTAGAAAGGGTCTCGAGGGGCTCAGGTGAGTTTCGGATAGGTTTGGGTTATTTTGCACTTGTTTTTCTTACGCTTCGACATTGTTTCTTCAAGCATAAATGGTACCACATTAAACAAATGAGCTCTGATTTCTGTTTTTATTGAAGAATTAGATATGTATCGTAATTACGAGCCATATCAAAAAGAATCGTAAAGTTTAGATATTGTATGAGGTTTATGGTCATTTTACTAAGAATTGGGTTGCTAGATTTTTCAGATTAATTACGAAATTGCCACTGCTGCGTATTTTAAAAATCTGCACTATTTTCAAATATTGAAACCAACATATCTCCTTCAATATAAGGTCAAGTGGAGTGATTCAAGAGCTTATCTTGACTAGAATTTCATGAGGAATCCATTGGAGGTATCAAAAATAAATTTGAGATCTTTTGGTACAAGAAACGAGGCAAAATAGTGTTAAAACGAGGGTTTTATGCATTTAACGTCTTTTGAGTTGGGGAGCTCAAAATTGCACAATTTATTGAGGCGCTTTACAGCATATGAATTGGAGTAAGTGTTCCCTACTCAGTTTTGGTTATATTTCATGAATCTATCTTCGATTTTAGCTTTAGGTTGATGAATTTTAACGAAGAAATTGGGGGTTTTGGCCTAAAGTTTCATAATATGAATTTTGAGTTTTGAACAACGATTCGGAGTCGGATTTGAGTGAGACTACTGTAGTTTAAATCGTATGAATGGGTTCACGAATTTTGTGAGTTTTGTCGGGTTCCGAGGTGCGGGCCCGGGTAAGGCTTTTGGCCGATTTTGGGCTTTTGATTAAAGATTAGAACTTTTCTGATTGGGATTGGTTCCTTTAGCATTGTTTGATGTATTTGAGTTGTTTTTGATTAGTTTCGAGCCATTCAGAGGTTGAAATGCGCGTAATGGGATTCTTCGAGCATCGCTTTGCTTGCTCGGTATCGGAATTGGCTTGTTTAAGATAAGTAACTCTTCTAAGCTTAGTGTTGAGGGTATGAAACCCCGAACTACGTATTATCTGATTGGTATTGAGGTGACGCACATGCTAGGTGATGGGAGTGTGGGCGTGCACCCTATGAAATGGGACTTTGTTATTCCCATGGCCCTGTATAGTGGCCCTATTTTGTTGATATTTTTATTTTCATCATGTGATAAAGTAATCGAGCTGTCAATTATGCTAAATATCATGTTTAGGCTTTATGTTGATATTGTTTGTACCCGTAGTGGTTATTTCTTGATGTCATCTAGCTGATTTCCATTGATATTTTGTACTCGGTCATTTTTATGCATTCATATCGTATCTCTGTCTCAGGTGTTTGTCATGACCCCAAATCCGGGCGTGATGGCGCCCAACACACTGCTAGGCAAGCCCGACCATTTAACAACATTATCCCAAATTCTTACTCAGATTATAGATAAATAATACAAGGAATTTACTACATCATTACAATCAAGTTTATAATTAATAATAAAATCTGCGGAAGTTCAATTAGAATACCACAACATAGCCTAATAGAATTCGGTGTCACAAATATGAGCCTCTAATACAGAATATCCACCTATTACAAGTCTGTCTAGGAAAAATGCGGAATAAAAGGATAAAGATAGATGGGAGAGATCAAGGCTGCGAACGCCATGCAACTACCTCGATACTCCCGGATACTGCTGCTCAGCTAAACAAATCCTCACTCAGTTTGTGGTATACCTGGATCTGCACACAAGGTGCAGGGAGTAATGTGAGTACTCCGACCCAGTGAGTAATAAACATCAATAAAGGTTGAGAATAAAAAATCATGGAAAATACAAGGTAAACTATAACTGGCAGTGTAGAACATCAAATAGTGAAGCAACAAGTCAATGAAATCAGAGTACAGATACTAAGGCAAGTATAACAGATAAAGAACAAATGCATGAGTGTAATGCAATGCATATGATGGCACACTCTGGTACCCAGTGCGGCGTACAGCCCGAGCCATCCATTTATTTATCGTCGACGGCGCTCACTGGGGGTGTGTGCAGACTCCGGAAGGGCTCTTACAGCCCAAGCGCAATATCAAGCCATCTAGTGGCATCAAATGTAGGCCCTCGGCCTCCTATCAATATCAGTATAATCAACGAGGCTCTCGGCCTCAATATCAATGTAATCAACAAGGCTCTCGACCTCAATATTAATGTAATACTGCTGCGGCGCGTACCCCGATCCATGCTCAGTCCAGAAACCATCATAAGCCCCTTGGACATTTATAAAATAGTGGTTCTCGACCCAAACAAATCATTTATAAATATCATTTAAGATTTCAAATCTTAGGAAGATGGTTGAGTTTGCAAAACAGTATTTAAAACCTTGGACTGAGATCAAATGATATGCAAAGTATGCGAAAGCAGTGATATCAATCCCTGAAGGATTCAAATAATTGGAAAGAAGCCCAAATGTAACAATTAAATCCAAGTAAAGATGATTCTCAATTTAGTTCAAGTACAAAATACGGTAAAAAGATCTCTCGGGACGGACCAAGTTACAATCCCCAACGGTGCTCTACCCCACGCCCGTTATCTGGCATGCAAGTCACCTCAATATAGTATTACGATGTGAAATTCTGGGGTTTCAAACCCTGAGGACATCATTTACATTAATTACTCACCTCAAGACGGTCAAAGTCTAGCTCGCTATGCCCTTGCCTCTCAAATTAGCCTCCTCGTGTGACGAATCTGCCCAAAATCACAACGAATATGTCGCATTATTCTAAAGAGACAATACCCAATCGAAAGCAATCAAAAAATATCAAAATTCACGAATTTGACAAAACCCGAGCCCCGGGCCCATGTCTCGAATCTCAGATATTTTTACATCATCGAGCTCCTTATCTCGCCACGAGTCTATACATACAAAAATCTCTCAAATCGGACCACAAATGTCGCCTCAAATCCCAAATTTAGAATTTCAATCTCAAGCCCTAATTTCTTACAATTTGGCAATATTTTCATGAATCTCTAGGTGGAATTCACAATAAAAACGAGTTCTAAGTCCAAGAAACTTACCTCAAGTAATTCCCCCTTGAATCCCTCTTTAATCTCCATCAGGAAACTCTCAAAATGATCAACCATGGAGGAAAAATAACCCAAAATCGAGGATGAAGTGTTTTATAAACTCACTGCAAAGAATTTTTTGGAAGCACCGTTCACGCGCGCGGTTAATGTTCACGTGTGCGGTTAATGTTCACGTGCGCGATTACTGTTCACGCACCATAAAAAAATCCAGCAGCTACCAAAGAAATTGCAGTAGCTTTTCTTTTCACTAAAATGGCTCTAACTCTGTCATACAAACTTGGAATTAGACGATTCTTGTTCCTATGAGTCACAAATAATAATACAAACACAACCCTTCAATCAAAACTCAATTCGTAGCTCATTTGCCCAGTTCAATACCCATTTTTCTCGTTAAATAATTAATTCATGTTTCGTGTCAAAAACCCAATCGCGACTTGATGAAATTTGACCAAACTTTCCAGATCACTCCTATAATTCATTATTTAAATTCTGGAAATCTCGAAATAAAATTTCGATCTCTAGAACTAAAAATGGACCTTTTGATCATTACATGCTTATGCTCAAACGGCAAAAATCTTCCAAAAACTCTTCCAAAACTTATCCGAGCCTCATGGGACCCAGACCAAACATGCCAACATAATTCATAACATTATTCAAACCTGTTCCAATCATCAAAACACCTCAAACAACATCAAATTACCCAAAACTCATCGAATTCAAGGCTAATTTTCTAAAAACTTTCGAAATACACTTTCGATCAAAAACCCGATCAAACCACGTCCGAATGACCTGAAATTTTGCACACATATCCCAAATCACCTAACGAAGCTACAGCAACTCTCAGAATTCCATTCCGACTGTCGGATCAAAATCTCACCTATCAACCGGTATTCGCCAAAATACTAACTTCGCCAATTCAAGCCTAATTCTACACCGGACCTCCAAAATTATTTCCGATCACACTCCTAAGTCACAAATCATCGCCCGAAGCTAACCGAATCATCGGAATTCAAATCCAAACCCTCTAACATATAAGTCAATGTCCGGTTGAATTTTTCAAAATAAACCTTCCTTAAAGAGACTAACCGTCTCATTTCCTACTAAAACCAATCCGAATCAACTCGTTCACATTCTCCCCAATTTAAACAAACGCTCATCCTCGAGCGTACCCAAAGTTGTCCTAGAAGCAAACCAAAAGCTGAATGACCTTATCAAGCATAAACCCGGGGGTAATCCCACGTCACCCTATCTCACATGGGTCCGATAACACGTTTTAACTAAAATCACACAATCCAGTCTAGCCCATAAATCATAGAACCACATTTCACTTTTCGGAATCATACACAAGATCAGAACCTCACACCTATATTCAGAATAAGTCTGAACTAGCTGTAATAGACCATGCCTGCAACCTCGAGTGCAATTATATGATATACCAATAACTCAAACACATGCAGCGATAACTTCCATTCACAGCAGCTGCCCACAACAACCAAATACCGATAGAAATCTCTTATTAGCCAAGGTCTCATTCCAACACTTTCATATACTGCCAACGTTAATTGAAACACGCAATAAACTATAATCATTGCTCAGATCAACCATTCATGAGGCCATTTCTCCTCTGGCAATTACCATAATAAATTTTTGAATCGTACCTCGATATTTACCCATCAAACATGCTGAAATCAAATCCTTTCGTATTCATTAATGACCCCAACGATCACTTCGAACCCAACATACCACTCAGGTGATATGACACGTCAATAGAGGACTAAGCCACAACTTGCATAATACGCGCACCAATAAGAAACGGTCCGAACATACTCGAATCATGAAAATGACTCAACTGAGAGAGTTGTAGCTCAAACTCACCAGTACTGCCACAACACAAGGCTGAGACCCTGTCTTACATCATAGAAATAGGACACACAAATTTGACCCGCAAGGTCATATTTTCACATACCATTGCTGCAACGCGTGATGCTATCCAAATACTACTCCACATGAAACACCTCTAGTCACTATGCTTGAAATAGACAACCATGCTCAATTGATGTCTGGAGCCAAAGAAAATCATTACACCCATGGTGAAACAAATAACGCCCACCACGCAAACCTGATAGAACATAAGCGGTACGTTATTCACCGAGCAACACCCAATTGCTCATCTCGCTCGACTTCCACTACTACAACTCCTACCGGAGCCATACGATCCGGTGCCCGACACCAAATTAATACCGAACTCAACCTCGCCCGGCGATGCCTAGCCACAAGAAACACATCCGAAAAGTCCCTCAACACCAAAACTGAATCAATGGTAGAAACCTCTACGCTGGCGTCTATCACGATGGCCCAATTAAGAAGAGCAATCCTTCCCAGCTGTCCGCTGGGTCTTAGAAATATAAACCACTCTGCTAGAATATAATCCAACGGATTTCATCACTCAACCCGTGGCACTTCCGGCGTAGCCCCTAGTGCAATAGTTCAAAATCACCCAACACTAAGACAACCAGTCTGAATTCCAACATCACATCCAAAATATAACATACCAGCAAATAAAGATCCACTCGAGCCTCCAAATCTCGATAGCCACTAAACGGTGCCGATACACATGATCCACAACCACAACCTAGCCTGTATATGAGAACTCCCAGTCTCCAACTCCATATGGCACACAAATCATCATACCTGATCCCAATTTCCACCGTGCGAATACATGCAAACCTTTAATACCCAATCATCCTACGATAAATACTTTAAAATTTCCATGTGCCATACAAGCAACTCGAATATCAGCAGTCGATCCAGCCTTAAAGTGCCGCAATACTATTGAAGTGCCATCAACTTAATCACATTAGCCTTTTTCTGAAACATATACCCTCTACAAATCACTATGATTAGAAATACAATTTCCTTAATCATCTGAAGATCATTCACCCTAATCATCTGAAGCTCATTTCTCTAATTACCAAAAGCTACCCGCACCGCCTAAGAATGTTATGAATTTCCATTCAGAACTGAACCATAACCTTACACGCACAAATCTCAATCCTTCACAACATATCGCATGTACCATATCATCCTAAGGTAACATGAGGACTTCACCTCCCTTCCGAACCATGAATGTCTACGTACTCAACTAGTCAAGAACTTCCATTGATCCCATCTAGAAGAAAAAATCATTACACATCTCATGCTCTGCATGACATACATGGGTCTTGTTCAAATTCTTACAATACCGACATGAAAGATGAGATATGTACAAATTCATAACACTGCCGAATCAACAATTCATTGGGTCTATACTTATAGCAAGAACTATTACCTCATTCTGAACCAAACAATGGTCTTAGCCCCTTAATTTACTTTATATGCTCAGATTGCACTAAGCTCGAATTCAATGATCTCGTCTCACCCAGTACGAACTGCTCGAGCAATAAGCCACCCCAGACATAAGTAAAAGTCACATATGATGCCCCAATATGCTAATAGGCTACCAATTCGAACGCGGTACAAAAAGAAAACAAACTCTGGAAGGAATTACCTAACTCACGCACTAATACGGGCCTTCCCTAGAAAACAAGAAGCAAGGTATACAAAAATAGCACATAGAAAACTATACTAGACATCACACTATTGCGGCGTGCAACTCGATCCAGATAACATACCCATGGCGGCGTGACACCCGATCCACACATAGATCTCACATAAGGAGATGCACATCGAGCCAAATTTGCTCATTACAACAAAATACCGAGCATCGGTCGTAAGCATGCTAAGTGCATAATAATATCTCTGAGGGACATATAACGTTATAAGCTACAAAACTCAAGCACAACTGAGGTGCGATATACAGTCTGAATTTCAAGAGCCAAGATGCTCATATAACGTCATTCCTACGCGGAATCTCAACACATAAGCAATTTCTCAAGCCGTCTCACAACTCACATGGTGCAATGCATCACTATGCGAAATATCTGACAATAAAGCATCAACCTGCCTACTCCTCCATGAGGACCGTGGCCCGATATAGAGCCATTATTCACATTAAATCCATTCACTGACTTCAAGCTGATTCTAATTACGCTGAACTAGCCTGAAAATCCTTTCAAAGGTCCACAATAACTCCCATTTTTCTCATAACACACAAGAACAACCGTCAGAATCGAGGTAATCCTCCCCAGTTCACAACCCAATAGGTCAAGTGCCCTCCATGCATGAATCCCCAATTTAACGACACTATTACAAACTTCATACTTGGTTTACATCTTTAATCAATCAAGTGATCACATGCCACACTTATATAATCTTCCCGTGGGACACACTCCCACAACCTACCACAACAATATCTGGAGCGTACCTCCAAACCACCGGTCGCACTAACGCCGAAAAGTGATCAAGAATCATTAACCAAGACGCAAAACCCTTTTTACGAAACACCAATCTTAGGTGATGCTGAAGACAATACCAACTTACCGTAAAATCGAAACTTCTTTCCTGCTCATCCGAGCTCATGACATCTTTGTCAAAAAAAATTTCCTTCACTCGTGCCATTCTTAGCCCAATTTCAACAACCAGAACTGATTCGCCAGCATGCCTCAAATCGGAACCAACATAGCACATAACCGTACAATTAACTAACCAATAGCAAGCTCCCCAACTTGGCTCGAAGCCATAGATCACAACTCACTGTACTCATAACGCATATACTCCATTGTTGCCTCAATACCATAGTGAGATTAAAATCGATCCTTCATAAGCTTGTGGAAACACAAATCATTTAGAATTTTTAACTCTTCTACGAATCTCGCATTCACTCACACAACAGTTAAGCCCACTCTCTAGGCGATCCAATTTAGATTTCAACACATTTTCTTCACTTGCAATTGAGGTCTTCTAATAGATAACATAAGGATCATGCAACTTTAGAACATCCAGCAGGAGATGACCCACCCGCTTTGCCTCAAACTAACATTTCTGTATACCTTCCACCGCCATAAGCACTACACAGTCACTTGATCTTCCTGAGTCTGTACTCATACCACAACATGAAATTTACTTCACTCCCAACTAGGAGACATGAAAAGATTCTTCACACGCCCATAACTAGGGCTATAACTTGAATCATGATGGACTTCAAGCATCTATTAGTTCTTCCATCATTCAGCAGACCCTTTTCATCGCTTCCAAATCATATGTATACGCCTCGCAGTACTAACATACTCATCACATAGCCACAACCGTCATTTCCACTAACAGGAACACTACCGAACATATAAGTTCAAAAACACTTGTTCACACAATCAGCACCTCGGTGCTCCAGCCATAGGCAAAGATCCAACCTCAAGTCCTCCAGACTAGCCCACCATAAAATCACAGAGATTATATCTCGCCCCTCGATCGGGGAATCACAACCCACCAAGGCACATTTGATACAGAGCGCTCGTTCGCACGTACGAATGCGTGGAAGGAATTCAAAGAGTTATATTTCAAGCTGAATCAAGGACGCACGATATGAATTCAAGAATTTGAAGTTTTCCTAAAGGTTCTGAAGCCTCTTGAGGATAAATACAGACGTCTCTGTACCGATCCGTAAAACTCTACTAAACCAGCTCATGACTCGCGAGACCAAGTAACCTAGGCTCTGATACCAACTTATGACGACCCCAAACCTAAATTATCCTAAATTCTTACTCAGGTTATAGATAAATAACACAGGGAATTTACTGCGTCATTACATTCAAGTTTATAATTAATAATAAAATCTGCGAAAGTTCAATTAGAATACCACTACATAGCCCAATAGAATCCGGTGTCACGAATATGAGCCTCTAATACAGAATATCCACCTATTACGAGTTTGTCTAGGAAAAATACGAAATAAAAGGATAAAGATAGATGGGAAAGATCAAGGCTGCGAACGCCATGCAGCTACCTCGATACTCCCGGATACTGCTGCTCAGCTAAACAAATCCTCACTCAGCATGTGGTGTACCTGGATCTGCACACAAGGTGCAGGGAGTAATATGAGTACTCTGATCCAGTAAGTAATAAACATCAATAAAGGCTGAGAATAAGAATCATGGAAAATACAAGGTAAACTATAACTGGCAGTGTAGAACATCAAATAGTGAAGCAACAAGTCAATGAAATCAGAGTACAGATAATAAGGCAAGTATAACAGATAAAGAACAAAAGCATGAGTGCAATGCAATGCATATGACGGTACACTCCGGTACCTATTGCGCTGTGCAGCCCGAGCCATCCATTTATTTATCATCGACGGCGCTCACTGGGGTGTGTGTAAACTCCGGATGGGCTCCTACAGCCCAAGCACAATATCAAGCCATCTCGTGGCATCAAATCTAGGCCCTCAGCCTCATATCAATATCAGTATAATCAACAGGCTCTCGGTCTCAATATCAATGTAATCAACCAGGCTCCTAGCTTCAATATCAATGTAATACTGCTGCGGCGCGCAACCCGATCCATGCTCAGTCCAGAAACCATCATAATCCCCTTGGGCATTTATAAAACAGTGGTTCTCAGCCAAAAATATCATTTAGAAATATCATTTAAGTTTTCAAATCTTAGGAAGAAGGCTGAGTTTGCAAAATAATATTTAAAATCTTGGACTGAGATCAAATGATATGCAAAGTATGCGAAAGCAGTGATATCAATCCTTGAAGGATTCAAATAATTTGCAAGAAGCCCAAATGTAACAATTAAATCCAAGTAAGGATGATTCTCAATTCAGTTAAGTAGAAAACACGGTAAAAACATCTCTCGGGACGAACCAAGTCACAATCCTCAACGGTGCTCTACCACACGAGCGTTATCCGGCATGCAAATAACCTCAATATAGCATTACGATGTGAAATTCTGAGCTTTCAAACCCTCAGGAAATTATTTACATCAATTACTCACCTCAAGACGGTCAAAGTCTAGCTCGCTACGCCCTTGCCTCTCAAATTAGCCTCTTCGTGCGATGAATCTGCCCAAAATCACAACGAATATGTCGCATTATGCTAAAGAGACAATACCCAATCAAAAGCAATCGAAAAATATCAAAATTCACGAATTTGACAAAACCCGAGCCCCGGGCCCACGTCTCGAAACTCAGATATTTTTACTCATCGGGTTCCTTATCTCGCCACGAGTCTATACATACAAAAATCTCTCAAATCGGACTACAAATAGCCCCTCAAATCCCAAATTTAGAATTTCAATCTCAAGCCCTAATTTCTTACAACTTGGCTATATTTTCATGAATCTCTAGGTGGAATTCACAATAAAAATGAGTTCTAAGTCCAAGAAACTTACCTCAAGTCATTCCCCCTTGAATCCCTCTTTAATCTCCACCAAGAAGCTCTCAAAATGATCAACCATGGAGGAAAAAGAACCCAAAATCGCAGATGAAGTGTTTTATAAACTCACTGCCCAAAATTTTGAAGTATTGTTCACGCATGCGGTTACTGTTCACGCTCGCGATTACTGTTCACGCGCCATAAAAAAATCTAGCAGCTGCAAAAGAAACTGCAGCAGCTTTTCTTTTCACTAAAATGGATCTAACTCCGTCATACGAACTCAGAATTAGACAATTCTTGTTCCTATGAGTCACAAATAATAATACGAACGCAAGCCTTCAATCGAAACTCAATTCGGAGCTCACTTCACCATTTCAATACTCATTTTTCTTGTTAAACAATTAACTCATATTTCGTGTCAAAAACCCAATCGCGACTTGATGAAATTTGACCAAACTTTCCAGATCACTCCTATAATTCATTACTTAAATTCTGGAAATCTCGAAATAAAATTTCAAACTCTAGAACTAAAAATGGACCTTTGGATCATTACATGCTTATGCTCAAACGGCAAAAATCTTCCAAAAACTCTTCCAAAACTTATCCGAGCCTCATGGGACCCCAACCAAACATGCCAACATAATTCATAACATTATTCAAACCTATTCCAATCATCAAAACACCTCAAACAACATCAAATTACCCAAAACTCATCGAATTCAAGCCTGATTTTCTAAAAACTTCTAAAATACACTTTCGATTAAAAACCCGACCAAACCATGTCTGAATGACCCCAAATCGCCTAACGAAGCTACAACAACTCTCAGAATTCCATTCCGACTCTCGGTTCAAAATCTCACCTATCAACCGAAATTTACAAAATACTATCTTCGCTAATTCAAGCCTATTTCTACACCGGACCTCCAAAATTACTTCCGATCATACTCCTAAGTTACAAATCATCCCCCGAAGCTAACCAAATTATCGGAATTCAAATCCGAAACTTCTAACACATAAGTCAACGTCCGGTTGACTTTTCCAGAACAAACCTTCCTTAAAGAGACTAAGTGTCTCATTTCCTACTAAAACCAATCCAAATCAACTCGTTCACACCCAACACTGATAATGAAGCATAAAGAAATGGGAAATGGGAAAAACGGGGCGGTAACTTATGAGACGACGGGTCGGGTCGTCTCAGTGTTGTTGTGGATGCATCATATCATTGTTGTTGGGCTAGTTTCATGACATTTTAAGCCCGTGAGCGAGACTGGATAGAGTGATAACTGAGTGAGGCCGAGGGCCTGATTATGAGGATATAAAAAAAATAAAAAAAATAAAAAAAATATATATATATATATATAGATCGGGATGCACGCTGCAACAATATATAGATATATGGATCGGGTCACACACCGTAGCGATATATGGATCGGGCTGCACACCACAATGATATTTGGATTGGGCTGCACGCCGCAGCGATATAGGGATCAGACTGCACGCCGCAATGATATATGGATCGGGCTACACGCCGGAGCATTATATGGATCGTGCTGCATGTCGCAGCGATATTGGGTCGGGTTGCACGCCGCAACAATATAGATCTTGGGCTGTAGGAGCCCCTCCGAAGTCTGTACACCCTCAGTGAGCGCAGTCGACTATATATATATATATATATATATATATATATATATATGGATCGGGCTACACGCCGCAGCAGTTATTATACAGCGCTGAGTGATTTAGTATGCTGAGTATTGAGCTTAGTAAGCGAGTATGCAAGGTAATGAGATTGAGTATTCTGAGAGTGTGAGTACATGTTTCATCTTTGAGATACATGGCATTAACATACATACATGACATACAGGTATAGAGATGCATTATTCCTCATGGTATATAGTATCAAGTAATTCATGACTTATTATATCATCGATATGTGGGTATGGAGAGGCACTTTATACTTGTTATTTGGAAATAAAATGAAACATTTTATTTATTGTGGAAGGGATATTTGGAAAATTACAGTTTTCAAACCTACTCGTACTTTTGGCTTTTTTTTCGATAAGAGATCTGGGATTTTCTTTCACTAAGATATTTGAAAAGCATGACCATTTTCTGGAACTGTGAACGAGCTGAGTATTTTACTTTTGAGATATCTCTTTTATACTTGCATTTGTGTTGTTATGAGCTGTTGTGGAAATATTGGCTTTGGACCCGATACTGTATTAACTCATCACTGCTTTCAACCTGAGGTTAGGTTTGTTACTTTTTGAGTACATGGGGTCGGTTGTACTCATACTGCACTTCCTGCACAGTGCATGCAGATCTCGGATGCCGATATTGCTACGTTCGATAGTTGCTGGATTTGAAGACGTACCCGTGTTCCTGCTATAGCTACCTCTTATTCACGGTAGCCTTAGGCTATAAAATTCTATTTATGTACTTTTCAAATAGACTGTGTAATTGTTCCATTGTTGCTTTATAAACTTTATTCGTAGAAGCTCATGATTTGTACCACCAGTCCTTGGAAAATGTATAAGATTTTGAATATTCTCTTGTTTAATTATTTTATTAAGTTAAATAAAACTGGATAATAGTTAATTGGCTTACCTAGCGGGTTGGGTGAGGTGCCATCATGACTGGTGAATTTTGGATCTTGACAGTTGGGTCCGTTTAGGACAAGTGTACCCAAATAAAAAAGACTACCCTGATGCATCTTACGTGTTACTTGCGCATTTGTTTATTTCGGCTTGCATGTTGACTGGCTTCTAGAACAGGGAACAAAAATTTAAAAAAACAAGAAAAAAGACTGAGAGGCAGGGATTTGAAATCCGAAACTCTGCTGAAATTTTGAAAAAAAAAAGGAACGAAAATAAGCCAATATTTTCAAAAAATCAATGCTTTCCTGTTCCATCAAAACTACCAAACAACGCTAGTCTGATTCTCACCGAATGTGAGATACGTAGGCAATCCTCATCGGTTGCGGCCCACAATTTTGAAAAAATTCCAAAAATATTTTCCTTTACTTCCTTCTTTAGAAAGTCTTTCTTTTGGACCCCAATTTATAAAAATACAAAAATATTTTCCTTCAATTTCTTCTCAAAATCCAAAAATATTTTTTACTTCTTTCATAAATTCAAAATAAAAGTCCAAAAATACAAAAATATTTCTTTCTTTTTTAGAAGTTTTTCTTTTGAAATTCCAAAAAAAAATCAAAATTAATAAAGATTAAAAAAATATTTTCTTTCATCTTTAGAAGTTTTTCTTTTCAAAAATTCTTAAAAAACAAAAAAACAAATAATCGAAATCAAAAAAAATTATCTATTCTTTATAAGTGTTTCTTTCAAAAATTAAAAAAAAATTCAAAATCCAAAAAAAGAATTAGTTTATTTACTTTATTCCTGATCTTCCCGAACTACGCAAGATCTGATTCATGTTTCCACATGATACGTAGACAACCTACATCAGATTTGATCGGATTATTTAAAAAAAGAGAAAAAAGGAAGAAAAAGTGCTTTAAAAAAATAAGAGAGTGACCATTCTAACATGTTGTTTGTTTTGAATTGTGAAGAAAGTTTGAGGTGGTCGCTTTGTGGAAGCTGCAACACATCCATAATTCACAAGGTCCAAAAGAAAAATGCCAATGACAACTGACATTGAAGCTATTACGAGTGGTCAAGAGATTCGGGGTCAGAGGGTTGGTTCAACAAGAGTCTACTGTGGTTGAGGAAAATAGAATATTAAAACATCAAATGACTAAAATGTGTCAAGCATAGGCCAATAGTCAAGGACTACCCCTTTCCCATATTTTCACAAAATTCACACCCATCTCGACTACTACCACTCCGGTCTCATTGTCTGAACAATCCTATCCATCTGAGTTCTGTCTTTATCCCAATTGTACGACTACACTAGAACTTCTGTTGCGCGCTCCCAAAGTGTGCCATTGACAACCAATTAGACAACCATTGTTGTTATGCCCATTTTCACTATCCCACGGCCAACAGTGGTACATAAGAAAAGTCATGAGTCAAATTTTCTATCCAACAAGAATAATACAACTCTCCTAAGTACCACTCGTACCTTTTTTATCTTCCTTCAAAGATTAAGAAGCTTGCCCGAAAGATGGCACAGGAAGAAATGACCCAAAGAGTGAAAAGCTTAGAACAACAGTTGAAAAACATGCAACGGTTGGCAGTTCAGAAGAGTATTGCCTTTAAGGATCTATGTATGTTCCCCGATGTTCGTTTTTTACATGGTTTTAAAACTCCCAAATTTGAAAAGTATGATGTACATGGAGACCCCATAGTCCACCTGAAAAGGTATTGCAATCATCTAAGAAGTGCGGGAGAAAAGGAAGAATTACTTATGGCTTATTTTGGGGAAAGCCTTGTGGGATTAGCCTCCGAATAGTTTATGGATCAAGACACATCTCGCTTGGATGACATGGCCCAGTATTTTGTCAAATAGTTTCAATAAAACATCGACATCGCCCCATATCAGAATTTCCTTTCAAACCTGAAGAAGAAACCAACTAAAAGTTTCAGGGAATATGCTATTAAATGGAGAGAGCAAGCGGCTAGAGTTAAGCCACACATGTATGACCACGAGTTGATCATTGTCTTCTTTCAGGCTCAAGAGACAGATTATTTTCAAAACATGATGTCTGCAGTGGGCAAATCTTTTTCGGAAGCAATCAAAATTGGGGAAATGGTTGAGAACGACTTTAAGACAAGCAGAATTATAAGTCAAGTAGTTCTCAAAGCTGTAGCTCAGGCTATCCAGATTGAATATGATAATTTTGGTGACACGAATGAGAAGGATGAAGAAACCATGTTGACATCAGGGTCGAGAAGAGATCCTAGGAGAGCATCTCGAAGGTATGACCAGCCTCGTCTAGTTTCCGATGATTCCCCTAAGCACTACTATCCACCTCAGAACTCACAGTACTCTATTACTCCACCTCAGATGTTGTCCAGTCACCAAAACACCCCAGAAAGCGAGCACGAGCATCACAAAATCTCCACCAGCCTCAATAAAATTTTCAAGTGCCCTATAACCTATATCCAATCCAAGGGTATAAAGAGGAACAAACGTTGAGAGATAATTTTACACCAATAGGAGAGTCCTATGCAAGCTTGTTTGAGAAATTAAAGCATTATGACATGATTGCACCTATTCCTCCAATTATGTGGACCCATGTGAAATAAGCTTTGACCTTCTAAATGGTTTGAATACCATTCCAATACCCAAGGGCACAATGTTGAAAGCTGTCGGGATCTGAAAAGAAAAATAGAAAGGATGATCCAGGAAAAACTGATTGAAATCAGAGAAGGCCCTGGTGATTCTAATGAGAAATGTTATGGCTAAATGTTAAGCTTAGCAATTGAAAAGTCATTCCCTCCTAACTAGTAAGGAATCTTGGTAGTTAATTTTTATGTTTTTACTATTATCTTGGGTTATTTCAGGGTTGTGATCCCGATTTTATTTGTTTTATTGAGTCAAACCCTTTTATCCCTCCATTATGTTTGTGTGAGTCTTTTCTATATGTTATGTTGCAACTTTTATTATACGGGTTATTTTAGGGTTGTAACTCAAATTTTAGGTTATTTGTCTTGCTGTATACCCTTACATCCTTTACTCAATGAAATACAGTTTGTCCTTTTCTGTCATCCCATGTTTAGTTCTTTTTCTGTTACTTCTAGTGACGTGACATGCATGCGGAGTTTCTGGCCAGATCCTAGAATATTGATTTAGTCTTGAATTGGATAAGTGAGAAAGAGACACTTTTGAAGATGAATAGAGACATAAAACATTTGAAAAATAAGCATGAGCCCAGTTTGCATGGAACTAAAACAGTTATGCTCGTAGAAGTTAAGGATCTCTACCTTTTGAATCATTGAGAAGATCGGGTTTAAGGATAATCGGACGGGTTGAAGTTTGTTTAGCACTGAAAGAGTTTTTCAAAAGAATGTGTATCCCAATCAACTTTAAATGGATCAGTTTACTGGCGAAATGCATCTTCTACGTCAAGACAAAATCCAAGAAAGTCACCCAAATTGACAATAATCATTCACAGCGAGAAAAGTATTGCTCATACAACTTTAAACTGAAAAGACCCAGAAAGAAACATGTCCATCAATGTTGTGATCATGAAATAATACTATGTTTGCCGTTCTTGAGGCTAGGAGGCCCTTTTTCGGCTTTTCAAACAAATTATATCCTTCGCTACCCCTTTTGAGCATGTGTTATTTTCTTTGACCACCCTTTTGGAATTAAGTCTCGAGATAAAAGTAAAAAAAAGATGAAAAGAAAAGTAAGTACTCCAATAATACAAATTGGGGAAACCCTTAGAAAGTTCAAGTGAAAAAAGAAGCCAACAAAGAAGAAGAAAAGAACGGTCAAAGGTCCATGTCCCCAGAAAATAAAAGTTCAGGCAACTTGTTTTGAAAAAAGAAAAAGAAAAATAGAAAGAAAGAAAGATGAAAAAAATAGAAATAGGTCAGATGTTTGAACTACGTTTGATCTGATTACTTTATAAAGGATATGTAGGAAGCCTTACACGGTTCGGTCCAACCAAATAAGAATTAAAAAAAATTCCAAAAATTCCCAGTATCTAATACTTGGGCAAACATTTTATTTCACTTTTGAAAGGGTCGATTCCAAGAGTTGTAAGTCTACAACCCCCTCATTTTGAGTCTACTTTAAGCCTTCATGTCGTCCCTTCTTTCTAACCCTATCCTACAATCTTCCAAATAAAGACCTCCCGATATGCCTTCAAAAATGCCAAGAGATTCATGCAATGAGCAACGGTTGTCGCAAGACATAGAACACTATCAATTTTCTCAGAAAAGAAGAAGAAAAAATAAAAATGAGACAGTCTTACTAGTGAAAAACTTCATGGGCACTGTAAGGCGATGGTAAGTAGAGATAAATAAATGAGAGAGACTTGTTGGTGAAAATATCTCAGGGCATCACTAGTCGAAGGTGGGTTGTGAATCTGGTGCAAATATTTGGCACAAAGATGCTCGGTTTGAAAGCTCGAAGGAATGAAAAGAGTAAAGGTTAGATAGATTTAAAAGATCGAGCCGCTAAGTCCAAAATGCATGTCGTGATCATTAGTGCTAGCTGCCCTAAAAGAAAGAAAAAAAACTTCTTTCTTTCCTTCCCGACATGGGCATTTCCTATTAGTATTTTTTCTTCACATCATTATGTCCTTTGCTCGGAGTTCATCCTTGTCAACACAAGAAAGAAAAGATTTCAAAATCTGATACTAGCACACTCAGTTGTTACTGTCAACATGCCTTGAGGATTCATGCAAAGGCTCCCCCGCAAAAGACTCTTGTCAACCTACTTGTCTCAAGCAAAGATAACCTCAAGGCTAATCAGGGATTCTCTATAGTACTGGACAAGGACTATGAAGTGTGCATCTTGTGCAAAAGGCAGTTACCAGTTATGATTCTCTATGACAAACAAATTTCTCAAAAAGTAAGAAGCCGTTCAAGATTTCAGAAAATGCTGTCCAAGAAAAGAAATATCTTTTTTTAGATAATGTCGATTGAGCCACAAAACACCAATAACATTGGGAGTGAAACAATCAAAATTGATACAGAAAGTAAAGGCCCCTTGAAAGCAACAACAGAGTCTCCCAACAGTGAAGCCAACTACCAATGTAGTCGGTCTTCTAAAAAATAATGGACACAAAGCCAAGCTGCCAAAGACTCAAGGCCACAAACTGACCACCACTTTCAAAAACTAACAAAATTTTCTTTGTTTGAAACAGGAACAAAGCAGTGCAAGGAAAGTGGTTTCAAAAAAAAAGGAGAGAAAAAGAAGAGAAGAGAAGAGCTGACAAAGGGAAGTTTCTCAAATCTTTGCCTTTATCTGTCTTGCTAGTGTGCATAAAAATTTTCCATTGCTCTTCACAGTTTTCCTCCTAGGATTAAAAGTCCTAGTCTGATGGCTTTTCCTAAAATAGAAATCTTAGTCTGATAAATCTTTCTCCTAAGATAAAACGTTCTATTCTGATGAACTTTCTCCTAGGATCGAAGTCTTAGTCTCATGAATTTTTCTCCTAAGTTAACAAAAAAAAAAACCTAGTGTGATGAATTTTCTTATAGGATTAGAATTTCTGATGAATCTTTCTCTTAAGATAAGAATTCTAGTATGATGATTTTTCTCCTAGGATAGAAGTCTTGGTCTGATTAATCTTTCTCCTAAGATAACAAAAAAAACCCTAGTCTGAGACATTTTCTCCTAGGATAAGAAATCTTAGTCTGATGAATCTTTCTCCTGAGATAAGAAAACCTAGCTTGATGAACTTTCTCCTAGGATCAAAGTCTTAGTCTGATGAATCTTTCTCCTAAGATAACAAAAAAAAACCCTAGTCTGAGACCCTTTCCTCTGGGATAAGAAATCATAGTCTGATGAATCTTTCTCCTAAAATAAGAAAACCTAGTCTGATGAATCTTTCTCCTAAGATAAGAAACCTAGTCTGATGAATCTTTCTCCTAAGATAAGAAACCTAGTCTGATGAATCTTTCTCCTAGAATAAACGTCCTAGTCTGATGAATCTTTCTCCTAAGATAAGAAAACCTAGTCTGGTGAATTTCCTAGGATATTTAGAAAAAACAGAGAAGAAATCAGGTTTTAAAAAAATCATTTGTTCATGACATTAAAAAATTAAGTAGTGGGGCAGTTTTTTTTCTTTTTTTTTCTAGAAATATTTTGGCTTTAAAACATAGGGTCTCCACTCCCTAGTTGATTTTATTTTAGACATAAGGTCTCCACTCCCTAGTTGATTTGATCTTAAATGCAGGGTACACCACTCCCAGATATCATTACCGATATAGGGTATACCATTCCCTGGCCACATTTTTCCAACATAAGGTAGATCAATCCTTAGTTGAGGCATCTTTTTTACAGTAAAATAACACCCATCCAAAACAAAATCATCATGATCTTTTCAGGGTACACCATTCCCGAACTTTTATTGCTT
>MU726982.1:3354-13354 GCA_026770625.1 Nicotiana glauca | reverse complement strand
CTAGTGCAAATCCAAAATGCAACTCTACCCAGAATTGGTATCATGATGTCATAGACCATCTACGAATACTATAAAGAGTGGCCTGAATAGAAAAATACAAGTCTGTCTCTGAAATAAGTAAAACACCAAATGGAAAGGACAGAAGGGCGATGCCAAGGCCTGAGGACGTCTGAAGGACTACCTTAGGTCTCCACTGGACTGAAGACATCAACCTCGATATGGTCCAAAAGCTCTAGTATCGGGATCTGCACACAGTGTAGTGTTTAGTATCAGCACAACCGACCCCATATACTGGTAAGTGTCGAGCCTAACCTCGGTGAAGTACTGACGAGGCTAGGACAAGATTACCAAGTAAACCTGTGCAGTTAAATCATATACATCAAATAATAATTACACAAACGAGCAGTTAAAGATGGGAAGGGAACCATGCTGCGGGGAATATCAAATACAAACATAATTTCAGTAAAGAAGCATAAAGAACATCATAATTCAACAATAATCAAGAATAAGGAGAACAATAACAAGTGCACGGCATCACCCTTCGTACTTTTACTCTCGTTCTCACCATAAGAATCAATATATTCGGCACGACATCACCCTTCGTACTTTTACCTCACATAATCATGGCACGACATTATCCTTCGTGCATTATCACTCATATCATGGCACAGCATCACCCTTTGTGCTTTTATATTCACAATATCGATACGGCATCACCCTTCGTGCATTAAAACTCACTCACAAATATCACACACGGTATCACCCTTCGTGTTTTTCACTCCTCCTTACCCAAGCAACAATCACAAGTAATTCGGGCAAGGGAATCGATAAAATCACGACAGAATCCCGGCAAGGGAAGAATGGTATAACAACAATATTCCGACAAGGAAAACAATAAAAGAAACTTGTCCTCACTTCCACAATCACTTCACAACATAAATCTCAACTTGAGCCAATGCTCTACAATGTTCAATTACCAAGAATACTTCCATAAGCCTTGTTCCACATTGATAATCATCATATTAAGAATGGACAACACATAGCGGAGTCACAACAATCATAGTATAAGGCTCACGGGCATGCTTGACACCATCGTATAGATACTCGTCACCACATACATCGTACTCAACAATTAACACATAGCAAATAAGACCACAACACTTATTCCCTCAAGCTAAGGTTAGACCAAACACTTACCTTAATGCCACTAACACAATCACACCTCAACTACCACTTTACCTCTCGATTCGACCACCAATTTGCTTGTATCTAGTCATAATTTACTTATTGATATCAATAAATTCTAAATAAACCAATTCTAATGCATGAAAATCGGTTTTCTAATGATTTCTCCAGAAAGTCAAAAATCGACCCCGGGCCCGCTTGGTAAAAACCCGAGGTTCAAATCAAAACCCGATTACCCATTCCCCACGAACTCAAATATATAATTTGTTTTGAAATCAGACCTCAAATCGAGGTCCAAATCCCCAAAATTTGAAAATCCTAAGTTCAATCCAAAATTACCCAATTTCCCATGAAAAACCCTTGATTTTGAAATGAAATCATGTAAAAAGATGGATTAGATTGAAAGGAATGAGTTAGAAATGACTTACTAATGATTTGGAAGAGTATGTGCCTTTGAAAAATCGCCCAAAGATGTTTTAGGGTTTGAAGAGTTGTAAAACAAAAGAGAAATCTGTCTAAGTTATAATTTACACAGGTGCAAATGTCGCAATTGCGACCAGGGGTTCGCAATTGCGAACCCTTTGAAAATTTCCTGTCTTCGCAAATGCAAAGAAACTATCGCATTTGTGACCCATGAGAAATCTTGTCACCTTCGCAATTGCGAAGGGAAAGTTCGCATTTGCGATGGGCAGGCTTCGATATTCCCACCTAAAGCTTGCATTTGCGAAGAGGGCCTGCCCAGGCTCGATTCGTATTTGTGATTCCTGGACCGCCTTTCCCAATTCTGAGGACTTTGCATTTGCGAAGCTTGATCTCGCAATTGCGAGATCAGATGCCTGGGCAAAAATACCAAATACCAGCGGAGATTTCCTAAGTCCAATTCACCCTGTGGCCTATCCAAAACTCACCCGAGCCCTCGGGGTTCCAAAAATATCATACGGACTTCCTCGTGCAATCAAATCATCAAAATAACATCAACAACTATGAATAAAACTTTAAATTCATGAAATTACTCAAGAACATTGAAATTTATATTTTTTTCAACTATAGGTCTGTTTTATACCAAACGAACTCCGATGCCTACCAAATTGCATAGATTCAACCAACTATTATTTTAAACTTGTACCGGGCTCCGGAACCAAGATACGAGCCCGATACCACCAAGAAATTACATCAGTTCTCTTCTAAAAGCCTTTACATTTTCCAGCAAACAATTTTTTTTTTAAATTCTTTTGCTGGGCTTGGGACTTTGGAATTCGATGCCAGGAATACGCCAGGTCCCATATTTTACTACGGACTCTACGAGACCGTAAAATTACAGGTTCGAGTCCCTTTATCAATAATGTCAACCAAGGTCAACTTTAATCCATTTTAAAGGTAAATTTCCTTATTTTACTTAGATTTCACATAAAAGCTTTCCGGCAATGTGCCCGAACTGCGCACGCAAATTGAGGTGAGAAAGAAAAAGGTTATTAAGGCCCCGGAACATAGAATAAAGGTCATCACATTCTCCACCTCTAAAACAACCATTCGTCCTCGAATGGACATAAGAAAAGTACCTGCATCAGAGAAAAAATGGGGATATCGGCTCCGTATATCGCACTCGGACTCCCAGGTCGTTGCCTCAACAGGCTGATCCCTCCAGTGAACACGAACCAAAGGAAAACTCTTCGATATCAACTGATGAACCTACCGGTCTAGAATAGCTACCGGGTCCTCCTCGTAGGGCAAGTCCTCGTCGAACTGGACAGTGCCGAAGTCTAACACGTGGGATGGATTATCGTGATACTTCCGAAGCATGGACACATGAATCATTGGATGCGTGGCTGAAAAACTTGGCGATAACGCAAGTTTGTAAGACATCTCTCCCACTCGATCAAGAATCTCAAAAGGACCAATGAATCTAGGTCTTAGCTTGCCCTTTTTCCAAATATCATCACGCCCTTCATAGGAGACACCCGAAGCAACACCCGCTCGCCAACCATGAATGCCACATAACAAACCTTACGGTCGGCATAACTCGTCTGCCCGGACTGAGCTGTACGAAGCCTATCCTGAATGCTCTTAACCTTTCCAAGGCATCTTGTACTAGATCCGTACCCAACAACGAGCCTCTCCCAGCTCAAATCACCCAACCGGCGACAGACACCTCCTACCATACAAAGCCTCATAAGGAGCCATCTGGATGCTCGACTGGTAACTGTTGTTGTAGGCAAACTCTGCTAAAGGAAAGAACTGATCCCATGAGCCTCCAAAGTCAATAACACAAGTTCAGAGCATATCCTCCAAAATCTGAATAGTACTCTCTGAATGCCCGTCCGTCTGAGGATGAAATGTTATGCTAAACTTGACCCGTATGCCCAACTCACGTTGAACTGCTCTCTAGACATGTGAGGTAAACTGCATACCTCGTTCAGAAATGATAGACACGGGCACACCATAAAGACGAACAATCTCCCGAATGTAGATCTCTGCCAATCGCTCAAAAGAATAGGAAACTGCCACATGAATGAAATGTGCTGACTTGGTCAGCATATCAACCATAACCCATATTGTGTCAAACTTCCTCTAAGTCCGTGGGAGTCCAACACGAAGTCTATAGTGATACGCTCCCACTTTCACTCAGGAATCTCAATCCTCTTAAACAAACCACTAGGTCTCTGTTGCTCGTACTTTACCTGCTGACAATTCAAAACCGAGCCACATATGTAACAATATCATTATTCATCCCCCTCCACCAGTAATGTTGCCGCAAGTCCTAATACATCTTAGCGGCGCCTAGATGAATAGAGTATCGGGAACTATGAGCCTCTCTAGAATCAACTCTCAAAGTCCATCCACATTAGGCACACAAACTCGACCCTACATCCTCAAAACTCCATCATCTCCTACCGTAACCTGCTTGGCACCACCGTGCCGCACTGTGTCTTTAAGGATACACAAATGAGGGTCATCATACTGCCGATCTCTGATATGCTCAAATAATGAAGAACGAGCAAATGTACAAGCTAACACATAGCTGAGCTCAGAAATATCCAACCTCACGAACTGATTGGCTAAAGCCTGAGCATCCAAAGCAAGTGGTCTCTCACCAAGCAAAATATACGCAAGACTACCCATGCTGACTAACTTTTTACTCAAAGTATCGGCCACTACATTGGCCTTCCCCGAATGATAAAGATGGTGATATCATAGTCTTTTAATAGCTCTAACCACATTCTTTACCTCAAATTTAGCTCCTTTCGCATGAACAAGTACTGTAGACTCTTATGATCCGTGAATACCTCACATGACACGCCATATAAATAGTGCTTCCAAATCTTCAGTGTGTGAACAATGGCTGCTAGCTCCAAATCATGAACTGGATAATTCTTCTCGTAAGTCTTCAACTGTCGCGAAGCATACGCAATGACCTTGGCATCCTACATCAACACTGCACCAAGTCTAATACGAGATACGTCACAATAAACTGTATATAGCCCTCGATCTATAGGTAATACAAACACCGGTGCCATAGTCAAAGTTGTCTTGAGCTTCTAAAAGCTTGCCTCACACTCATACGATCACCTGAAATGGGCACCCTTCTCGGTCAACCTGGTCATCGGGGGTTGCAATAGATGAAAACCCTTCCATAAACCGACGGTAATAGCTTCCCAAACCCAAGAAACTCTGGATCTCTGTAGCTGATGAGGATCTAGGCCAGTCCTTAACTGCCTCTATCTTCTTCGGATCCACCTTAATACCCTCTGCTGATGCAACGTGACCCAAGAAAGCAACTGATCCCAACCAGAACTCACACTTTGAAAACTTAGCATACAACTAACTATCTCTCGAAGTCTGAAGAAAAACTCTTAGGTGCTGCTCATGCTCCTCCCGGCTGCAGGAATAGATCAAAATATCATCAATGAAGACTATCACGAATGAATCTAAGTAAGGCTTGAACACTGGGTTTATCAAATCCAAGAAAGCTGCTAGGGCATTTGTCAACCCGAATGACATCACCAAGAACTCATAATACCTGAATCGAGTGTGGAAATCTATCTTAGGGACATTGGATGCCCTAATCCTCAACTGATGGTAGCCAGATGTCAAGTCAATCTTTGAAGACACTTGGGCACCCTGAAGCTGGTCAAACAAATTATCAATCCTTGGTAATGGGTACTTATTATTGATTTTGACCTTGTTCAACTGCCGATAATCTATACACATCCTCATCGATCCGTCCTTCTTCTTCACAAAAAACAGCGGCACACCTAAGGGAGAGACACTATGTCTAATAAAGCCCTTATTAAGCAAGTCTTGCAACTGATCCTTCAATTCTTTCAACTAAGGCGAAGCCATACGATATGGCAGAATAGAAATGGGCTGAGTGCCCAGAGCCAAATCAATGCAGAAGTCAATATCCCAATCGGGTGGCATCCCCGGCATGTTTGAAGGAAATACCTCAGGAAACTCACGAACAACAGGCACATAATCCATACAAGAAACCTCGACACTAGAATTACGAACATACGCCAAATAGGCCTAACATCCCTTCTCAGTCATACGTCGAGTCTTCATATATGAGATAACCCTACGGGTGGAATTCCTAGAAGTCCCTCTCCACTCTAAATGAGGTAAACCCGGCAAGGCTAAGGTCACAGTCTTGGCATGACAGTCCAAGATAGCATGGTAAGGTGATAACCAGTCCATCCCCAATATTACATCAAAATCAACCATATTCAAAAGTAGCAGATCTACTCGGGTCTCAAGGACCCCAATCACAACTATACATGAATGATGGACATGATCTACCATAATAGAATCACCCATCGGTGTAGACAAATATACAGGAGCACTTTAGGAATTACTAGGAATGACCAAATACGGTGCAAAATAAGATGACACGTAAGAGTATATAGATCCTAGATAATATAGAACTGAGGCATCTCTACTACAAATCAGAACAGTACATGTGATAACTACATCGGAGGCCTCAGCCTCAGGCCTAGCTGGAAGAGCATAACATCAGGGCTGGGCGCCACCAGTCTGAACTATATCTCTGGGATGGCCTCCTGATGGCTGGCCTCCACCTCTAACGGCCTGACTTCCACCTCTAATACTTCTACTTCCACCTCTAGCACCTCTACCTCCACCTCTACCTAGATGAGCAGGCAGTGGAACACTTGGTGCCTGAACTATGGCATGAAAACCCTGATGCTGAGAGCTGCTCGATGCTCGAGGGCAAAATGTAGCAATATGCCTCGTGTTACCACAAGTATAACAAGCCCTCGGTTGTTGGGGCTGATGACCCTGAAAACTCTGGAGCAAAGGTGCACTGATAAGAGCTGGCAATGCACTGTAGGGTAGCTGATCAGAATACTGCATATGAGAACCACGGTCATCTGGAGCACCGTGAGAAGCCTGTAGTGCTGAATGAAATGGCCTGGAAGGATGGACCCTACCAAAAGAATCCCTTCCTCCGGACGAGGCACCACTGTATTTACCCGAATGATGAGGCCTCTTATCAGAACCCTGACCACTCCCCTATGATAAAACAATCTCAACTCTCCTGGCCACCATGGCCGCATCCTGAAAAGAAATCTCGCTCCCAGTCTCCTTTGCCACATGCAATTGAATAGGCTGGACGAGTCCCTCAATGAACATCCTCCCCCCCCCCCCCCCTCTCTCTCTATCTCTCTCTCAGTGGAAAGTATAAGAAGAGCATGACAGGACAAGTCATAAATTTGGTCTCGTACTGAGTGACAGTCATAGAACCCTACTGGGAATACTCAAACTACCTCTAGTAGTTCTCCCTCTGAGTGATAGGAAGAAACTTCTCCAGAAATAGCTAGGAGAACTGATCCCAAGTAAAAACTAGTAACTCAGCTGGTCTAGCCAAAAATAATCCCTCTACCAAGTCTTGGCGGATCCAGATAGACAAAAAGTACCAAAGTCGACCCCATTGGTCTCCACTATCCCCATGTTCTGTAGAACCTCATGACATCTATCCAAATAATCGTGGGGATCCTCAAAAGATGTACCACTAAAAGTAGTAATGAAGAGCTCGGTGAACCTGTCCAATCTCCACAAGGCATCAATATATATAGTTGACCCCTCACCAGCCTGTGCCATAACACCCGGCTGAACTACCCCAACTAGCTAAGCTGCTGGAGTCTGAAACTCAGGAGCCATCTGCTCCAGAGTGTAAGTAGCAGGAGTCTGGGCTCCTCATCCAGCCTGAAATATTGTTGATGCTATAGGAAGCAAGCCTGCCTGGGTGACACTCCCCATAAGGCCCACTAGACGGACCAGAGCATCCTGAAATACCAAGGTGGCGATGAACCCCTCTAGGAGATGAGCTGGTCATGCTGGAACTATGTGGGCTGGAACCTCGTCGTCAAACTCAACCTGTGGCTCCGTTGTTGGTGCTGGTGCTCGAGCTCTGGGCTGAGATCTGCCTCTGCCTCAGGCCCTAGCACGACCTCGGCCTCTGCCCCTCGCATGAGCTGCTAGTGGGGGCTCGGGCTGCTTGTCAGCTGATGAAGTGGTACGCGTTCTCACCATCCGCGAAAGAATAGAGTGGAAGTTCAATTAGCATTGAGAAACCATGTCGCACGACAGGAAAGAATAGATGTGAAGTTTTTCCAAACTCTGTAGCAATAACATCCCGGTAAGGGAATCAACAGTATATCTCATCTCGTTTCCACAATCACTTCACAACATAAGTCTCAACTTGATCTAATGCTCGACAATGTCCCTTTATCAAGAATACTTTCATAAGCCTTGCTCAACATTTATAATCATCATATTAAATATGGACAACACATAACGGGGTCAAAACAATCATAGTATAAGACTCACGGGCATGCTTGACACCAACGTATAGATACTCGTCACCGCACCTATACATCGTACTCAACACTTAACACATAGCAAATAGGACCACAACTCCTATTCCCTCAAGCTAAGGTTAGACCAAACACTTACCTCAATGCCAAAAATACAATCAAGCCTCAACTACCACTTTACCTCTCGATTCCACCAGTAATTTGCTTGTATCTAGTCACAATTTACTTAACGATATCAACAAATGCTAAATAAACCAATTCTAATGCATGATAATAGGTTTTCTAATGATTTTTCCAAAAAGTCGAAAATCGACCACGGGTCCACTTGGTCAAAACCCGAGGTTCGATCCAAAACCCGATCACCCATTCCCCCATGAACTCAAATATATAATTTATTTTGAAATCAGACTTCAAATCGAAGGTCCGAATCCCCAAAATTTGAAAATCATAAGTTCTACCCAAAATCATCCAATTTCCCATGAAAAACCCTTGATTTTGAAATGAAATCACATAAAAATATGGACTAGATTGAAAGAAATGAGTTAGAAATGACTTATTAATGATTTAGAAGAGTATGTGCCTTTGAAAAATTGCCCAAAGATATTTTAGGGTTTGAAGAGTTGTAAAAATAAAGAGAAATCAGTCTAAGTTATAATTTACACAGGTGCAGATGTCGCAATTGTGAACCCTTTGAAAATCTGTTGTCTTCACAAATGCGAAGAATCAGTCACATATGCGACCCCTGAGAAATCCTGTCACTTTCGCAATTGTGAAGGGAAACATCACATTCGCGATTGGCAGGCTTTGCAATTCCAACCCAAATCTCGCGTTGGGAAGAGGGCCTGCCCAGGCTTAGTTTGCATTTGCAATGCCTGGGTCGCATTTCCCAAGCCTGAAGACTTCTCATTTGCGAAGACTGATCTCGCAATTGCAAGATCTAAGGCCTGGGCAAAAATACCAGATACCAGCTAAGAATCCCAAGTCCAATTCACCCCATGGCCTATCTAAAGCTCACCCGAGCCCTCGGGGCTCCAAAACAAACATGCACGTGAGTCTAAAAATATCATACGGACTTGCTCGCGCGATCAAATTATCAAATAACATCAACAACTATGAGTTAAACCTCAAAATCATAAAATCACTCAAGAACATTGAAATTTCTATTTTTTTCAACTAATGGTCCGTTTTATGCCAGACGGACTCTGATGCTTACCAAATACCTTATATTCAACAAAATTATTAGTTTAAACTTATACCGGGATCCGGAACCAAGATACGGGCCCGATACCATCAAGAAATTACATCAATTCACTTCTAAAAGCCTTTATATTTTTCAACAAAGCTTTAAAAATTGTTTTCTCAGGCTTGGGACTTGGAATTCGATTCTAGGCCTATGCCCAAGTCCTATATTTTAGTATAGACCCTACGAGACCATCGAATCACGGGTCTGGATCCATTTACCAAGAATGTCGACCAAGATCATCTTTAATCTATTTTAAAGGTCAATTTCCTTATTTACTTAGATTTCAGATAAAATCTTTTCCGCAATGCGTCGGACTGCGCACACAAATCGAGGTGAGACAAAAAGAAGTTTCCTAAGGCCTCGGAATACAAAATTTACTTTATAACCTTTTGGGTCATCACATTTTTGTTCCATTTGAAAATCAAGGAGGGACCGAAATATTTGGTGAGGAAGTTGTGATGACCCGCCCCGTTTCCCCCTTATTGTGTTTCTTCATGATTCTATATCAGTATTAGAGTTGATTGGGTGTAATTGAGTTGGTTTTGATTGAAAATGAGGCACTTAGCCTCTTAGAAGAAAGCTTGCTTTAGAAAAGTCAACCAGAAGTTAACTATGTGGTTAGAGGGCTCGGATGTGGATTTTGGTGGTTCGGTTAGCTTCGAGGGATGGTTTGTGACTTAGGAGTGTGATCGGAATTGAATTTGGAGGTCAGGTGTAGAATTAGGCATGAATTGGCTAAGTT
>MU726981.1:186623-234277 GCA_026770625.1 Nicotiana glauca | reverse complement strand
ATTGGAAAAACTCTTTTTATGTTTATATCCCTTTCGCCGGGGTGTAAGCACCGTAAAAAAGAGGTGTGACACCTACCACTTTGAAGCCCACCCAAAACTCCATCAAAAATTCCGTCGCGCTCCACTATCGAGACGCTGTCGTGAAGCACCCTCAATGTGAGGTTGTCGTTCGGAGTTTCGACGGGAGGTTTACTATTAATTTCAAGCTGTGATTCGAGTTTTGTGTCCATGACCTTATGCTGTAAAGTTCTTGGTTTAGGATTTCATGCTTAATCGAGTTTTTGAAATTGTTTCTGCCCAGTTTGAGGTCCGACTCTTGTCCTATTCCACTTATTTCTTTCCATCTCATGCTTGATTTTACATAATATGAATTTGGTGACTATGTTTCTGGTACATTGCTTGATTATTAATGTTTGAATTATATGACCAGAAACAAGAAGTGAGGTTCAGTATTTTAGGTTAGATTACCAAAGTAATTGGGCCATGAGATTTGATAGTTGGAATTTGGATTGAATTTTTTTAGCATTTGGATTACTATGGTAGTCATTTAAGAGTGGACTTTGGATGAAATGTTGGGTCACTAGAATAAGCTTTGGAAGGCTTTGTTTAATTTCAAGCAGTAACGTAGGGCCTTTTGTTAAATATTAGAATATGACCGAGGCCTTCAATGATGAACGATCTATTATGCCCTAAACTCTTGTAGTTTGCATTAGGCTTGTTAATTAATTAAAATTGTTATAGCTACGGGTACGATTTCCGTGACGTAGTTGTGATGCCTAAGTTCTAAATCCGGGGGTACCTTTTCGTGACCCGACCATAATTAATCTTGTTTTTCCTTAGAAATTGAGGCGTGCCATTTAGCGAATTTTCATGGTCCTCGCAAAGTTGCAAATGCGTAGTTGCTTTAGACGCATTATTTTAATAACTTAACTTCCTAAACTTGGGTGCGCATTTATGTGATCCAAATCCAAATCTCAACGTTAGATAAAATGTGTTGCGAACTACGGGTGCATTTATGTGACGTGGTTCAAGAAATATTTTAAATGACATTGCAATCTTCCTTAAAAAATGATTAAAGCGATTATAAAGTTAAAATTGAACCATAGGAAAATCAGATAATAGGCCAATAATAACAGTTGAGCGACTGTACTAGAACCACGGAACTCAGGAATGCCTAACACCTTCTCCCGGGTTAACAAAATTCCTTACCCGAATTTCTGGTTCACGGACTGTAAAACAGAGTCAATCTTTTTCTCGATTCGGGATTTGAATTGGTGACTTGGGACACCATAAATTATCCCAAGTGGTGACTCTGAATTCTTTTAATAAATAATTTCGTTTCGATTATCACTTTAAGTTGGAAAAAACTCCCTTAATATACCCTTCCGGGAGTGTAGTAAAAAAGAAGGTGTGACAGCTCTGGCGACTCTGCTGGGGACTGTTGGATTTTTAGCCCGCCTGGAGAACAAGGGAGCACATTTTAAGTTTAGCAGTCAGGAGCCCGCCTGCAGAGCAGAGAATACATTTCAAGTCAGTAATCAGGAGCCCGCCTGGAGAACAAGGGAGCACATTTCAAGTTTAGCAGTCAGGAGTCTGCCTGGAGAGCAGGGAGTACATTTTAAGTCAGCAGTTAGGATCCCCCTGGAGAACAGGGGAATAAATTTCAAGTTTAGCAATCAGGAGCCCGCCTGGAGAGCAGGGAATACATTCAAGATTAGCAATCAGGAACCTGCTTGGAGAGCAGGGAATACATTTCGAGTTTAGCAATCAGGAGCCCGCCTAGAAAGCATGGGAATACATTCAAGTTTAGAAATCAGGAGCCCGCCTAGAAAGCATAGGAATACATTCAAGTTTAGCAATCAAGAGCCCTCCTGGAGAGCAGGGAATACATTCAAGTTTAGAAATCAGGAGCCCACCTGGAGAGCAGGGAATACATTCAAGATTAACAATCAAGAGCCCGCCTGGAGAGTAGGGAATACATTTCGAGTTCAGCAATTAGGAGCCCGCCTGGAAAGCATGGGAATACATTCAAGTTTAGCAATCAGGAGCCTGCCTGGAAAGCATGAGAATACATTCAAGTTTAGCAATCAGGAGCCCGCCTGGAGAGCAGGGAATACATTCAAGATTAATCAGGAGCCCGCCTGGATAGCAAGGATTATATTTCGTGTTCAGCAATCAGGAGCCCGCCTGGAAAGCATGGGAATACATTCAAGTTTAGCAATCAGGAGCCCGCCTGGAGAGCAGGAAATACATTCAAGTTAAGTAGTCAGGAGCCCGCCTGGATAGCAGGGAATACATTCAAGTTTAGCAATCAGGAGCCCGCCTGGAGAGCAGGGAATATATTCAAGTTTAGCAGTCAGGAGCCCGCCTGGAGAGCAAGGGAATACAATTCAAATTCAGCAGTCAGGTGCCCACCTGGATAACGGGGCAACATCTCATAATACAGTTCGATAGTCAGGCGTCCACCTGGAGAAGGGGCAACATCTCAAAATACAGTTCAGCAGTCAGACGTCCACCTGGAGAAAAGGAAAGCATCTCACAATGTAAGTCAAGTTCGGCAGTCAGGCATCCACCTGTAGAAAAGGAAAATATCTCAGATACTAATTCAAGTCGATAACAGAGGAATTTCACCGGAAGAATACAAGTCAGCATGGCAACAAAAGCTGCAGGATCAAGTTTGAAAAGATAGATAGGTTTTGTAATTCATAGCTCATAATTTAGTCTAGCTTCTTTTTATTTTGACATGGTGTAATAAGGGGTTTCAGTAAGCACTAGCAACAACAGCAACAACAGTGAAATCACAGCTCCATGGTAGTCCCAACTATAGAACATTCCTGAACTACACTGACCTGATTCCTTTTTAGCTAAGGATATGTAGGCAACCTCGAAAGCAGGGTGCGGTCAAATCTTTCAAAATTGCTTCCCATAGAGTATTCAAACGGGCAAAAATCGCTCGTATCATCTCAGTTATCATTGCGAAAAACTCTTCGTGTTTCCAAGCAAATAAGGGTAGCTGTGCGCACGTGATTTTTGCCCTATATGAATTACTCACATAAGTTCAAAGCAAAATGATTCTTTTTCATTAGTTTGCAATTTTGTGGATTTTTGTGGTATTTTCTGTTAATTGTTTGCATTTGTTTGGGCATGTTAATTTTATTTAATTAAGAAAAAATACAAAAAATATATTGCATTTGCATTTAGGATTGGACTTTGCATTTTTAAGAATTAACTAGTAATTAGTTATTTTATAAAAAATGGAAAAATCACAAAATAACTCATGTTTGCACTTTTTAATTTTAGTTTTGAATTTTGGTAGTTTTTCCTTTAATTTAATTTTTAATTGATTGTGGTAATTATTAGTTAGAGTTAATCAATTCAATATGGTAGGATTAATTTGGTTTAGGTTTTATTTTTGAGAAAGAAAAAGGGAAAGAGAAAAGAATTTTGAAATAATTAGAAAAGGGAAAGGAAGTGGAGAATTCAGATTTTGGGCCTTCTTAATCTTAAATCCCACAAGCCCAATTCAATTCTCCCATACCCGTCCAAAACCAACCCACAACCCGCCCAAAACCCGTGACCCGTTTTTCTCCAGACCCGACTCGGATCTCTCTTAAAATGACCTAACCTAGACCTAATAAAGTGGAGGAGAGAATCAGCGCAACTTTTACATTAAGAAGATCCCCCTCCATCGTTCTCTTCTCTTCTATAGAGCATCAACAAAGACACCAAGGAAACCCCCATCGCCGCCTCTCTTCTTCTTCAACAAAATAACACCCCATCTCTAACCAAACACCCCTGGATCTCAACGATTAACCAGCTGGAAAAACACAAAAATAATGAGAGAAGAAGAGAGGTCAGCAGCAGAGATATAGAGAACGGATCCCTCGATTCCTCCTCTCCTCACCAACCCAGCCATCCTCCTCATCTTCCTCATAGCAACGAACCCACCTCTGACCCCAAGCATTAGCAACAACAACACACACTAGCAAAGAAGCTGAAAACAAAAAATAGATTGGGGAAAATTGGACAGAAGAATCCGGGCAGAGAGGGCCAAAAATGTGAGACCCCATGTTTTTTTTCTTACGTAATATACATAATGTGGCGTGGTTATATTAGTTATAAATTATTATTTATAACATCACACTAGTCACATGTTATGTTTTGGAGTCAAGCAAGTTGCGAAATAAAGGTCGGCAAAAGTTATCGTAAATTTCTTTAATAAATTTTCTAAACTTTGGGTCAAATTTATCAGATCATTTATCCCAATATATAAAGAGTTATGGGACCCACAACCTATCAAATCGAAGGTCCACAAGTCTAGTTTGCAACAAAAAAAATCTCATATCAAACGGACATTGGAGTAAAGATTTATGACTGTTATACCCCAGACTGTCCAGGCTGAAATTGGGTCGCGAATCGGGTCGGGTCAAACAAGTGGTATAAGTCGGTAAACTCGACTTTCAAGACCTCAAAATATTTCATTTCAGTCCTAAAACAGAGAGCAAGCTTAACAGAGGGTTCCATGGTGTTCTTGAGTGATTAAGGTGCATTTCTATCGATTTTTACTGTTAAAGTTTGCTCCCGTACCTAGAAACTCAATCTCTATGCTTTGCAATTGTTTCCCCCCTTCTAGTAGCTATGTTTGGAGCTATTTTTGGAAGATATGAATTTGTTGTTCTTGCTGGTTCATCAGTCTTTATACTTGGTTTGCCAAGTTAATCATCTTGGGACTCTTTTATGATCGTTTTTACAAAGTTTTATGGACGTTTCGTCAAGTCAGGGTCATATGGCGAATCTGCTGATTTAAACTCAATTATGAACTGTTTATAAATGTGTATAAACTGAATATATATAGTTTTTTTGAAGCTTAGGACGTAAGGAACAACTTTCGTGAAGAAACTACAGGCATTCGGACATTCGTTGGAAAGGTATGTTAAGGCTAAGCTCCGTTATTCCTTTTTGCACGAATTCTTGGAAATTCCTAAGACGCCAAATGTGATATTTTACTATTCTATGGCTAGAAAGACCTTTTGTGAAAGACATTGAGATTGTAGCTGAAGTATTTTCATGATTCTATTAGGTTGATATTCCACTCGTTCGGTTAAATTGGGTATTCAACATCTATATATGTCATTTTGTCGGCTTTCTTATCTATATATCTATATATATGAATTCTTATTCGCCTTTGGGTTGTTAGGCTAAACAAAATAAAAGTATTTAGTATTTGCGATCAATCATTCTTCCTTGTTAAAGTGTATTTTAAAATCTCTAAAGTGACACGTCGATTTTCAAAAATCTCAAATATAAATTATATGTTTAAACTATTAAAACACTTGATTTTTGAAATACTTTCTTTTACTAATTATCAAGAAATCAGGTATAAGGACTAAGTGAAGCACCTTAAGCCTTTTATGAACATCTTCAGAGTTAAGTTATCTTTCTAAAAGTCGAGTTATGTTTTCGAGCTTATAAAAAAATATATGAGGTTCTACGAGATAATTGTATGCAATACGAATGTGATTATGAGAATAATAGTACCAATGAGCCAATATTGGCCAAGTTCTTATTATGGTCTATTGTGTGCATTCAAAGTTCATATCATACATGGCATATTATGCATGGACTTCAAGCTATAATCGGAGGTAAGGGGCCTATTTGCCCGAAAGACTATATGTATTGTACAGATGGCCACAGGTTGGCAATATGATACCAGTTAGCTAACGGAAGAGACCGCCGTTGCTAGCATTTGGTTGGGTATGTCATGCATTTGCATAAATATATATGTATTCACGACATACGATTACACAAGCATACCATGCATATTTGATTATTATGATGTCGGATGTCGGCCATGGAGGCTATCAAAGTTTCAATGTTAAGTGGTATCTCTATTACCTTTTTTTTTACCAGCTATGTATGATTCTACTTTCTGCCTTACATACCAATACATTTTTATTCGTACTGATGTCCCGTTGCCTGGGGACACTGCATTTTTGTTTCGTGCGTGCAGGTCCAGGTAGGGACTCTGATCAATCCCTCCGCTAGGATTTAGGGGTTCAGCTGTGAGTTGGTAAGCTCCACCTCTTCCTGGAGCTGTCATAGGATGGTTACCTTTGTTGTACAATTTGGATATAGTCGAGGCCTTATCCCGATAGTGCTTGTGATACTCTTAGAGGCTATTGTGGACACAGTGTATATATATGTGTAGACATATATGTCTCAAATCGTGGCCTCGTCGGTTAGCTAGTACATTATTATTTTGGCTTGTCTATCTTGGTTTATATGGCTTATTGTTATTCAGGTCATGACCTTAATGGTCCAGGCTTAGTATTTCAGATGTTGTGCTGCCTGTTCTATTGGGCCCCCAATTTAGTTAGCTAGTATGTTTAGTTGCTAACTCGATCGAATACAATATCGAGTGCCAGTCGTGCCTCCCCTAGTTTGGGGCGTGACAGAAAATTTCAAAGTTTTTTGGGGTTTTGATTTCCATCTTCCCTTCTCTGATTTTAGTTTTTGACTTGAATCCGATTAAGTTGAAGTTAGTTGATCGAGTATGCCGATTAAGCGGAGAAGGCCGATTTGCCGCTAATTTGAGGTTCCGTCCGAGCTACCGTTGATATTCGAGTTTTTTTCTGGAAAATTTTCTATTCGGGTTCTTGTACGCCGGCTCCGGTTGGTCGTTTAAAGAGAGGTTCCATTTCTCTATTCTTAATTTCTGCAGCTTTCGATCTCCATGACGAATTTTGTTAATTTGTAAATGTTTTACATTGAAATGCTGTTTCTTGGTGTACACTGACACTGATGGTTTTGATTGCTCTATGGATTGTGTATTGATTTGCTTCTTGCTTAAATCACAGCATCTCTTGTTTAAAAAAAAAATATTACAAATCTGCTTTAAATGTGTTACTCTTCCTTTCGTAGGATTTCATTTTATTTCAAACTTAATTAGTTCAAAATTAAAGAGTGAAAACTGTTTGCTGTAAATCCAGTTGATGGGGAAGTCTTGGTAATTAAAATGAATCCTAGAATTTCGAGGTCTTCAGCTTTAGCTTCAAAAGCTACTGGCATCCAATAGCTAAGATGGCTGTTAAGCTATTAGTTGGTTACTTTCTGGATCAGATTCATAACGACATCACAAACAAGATCCCAGTTAGTTTTGAGCCATCCATAATTGAATCACCTATGGCCCTCAAAGGCTCAATTTCGAAGTTTCTTTAAGAATTGGATTTGAGGTGCGCCGTGTCAAATAAAATTTCAAAATGCACGGCCCTCATTTAGTTGATTTTGAATATTTGAATCCTTAGAATTTGAGGCTTACCATTAAGTTGAATTTCCATGGCCCTCGCAAATTTGAAAATGTGTAGTTGCTTTAGGCGCGTTATTTTAATAACTTACTTTCCTAAACTCGGGTGCGCATTTATGTGACCCAAATCCAAATCCTAGCAATGTTGTATAAAATGTGTTGCGGACTGTGGGTGCATTTATGTGACGTGGTTTGAAGCATATTTTAAATGACGTTGCAATCTTTCGTTTTATTAATTAAATAAAAGCGGTTAAAAAAGTTAAAATTGCACATAGGTTCAAAATATTTTAAAATCAGATAATTAGGCCAATTATGACAGTTGAATGATCATGCTAGAACCACGGAACTCGGGAATGCCTGACACCTTCTCCCGGGTTAACAGAATTCCTTACCTGGATTTCTGTGTTCGCGGACTATAAAATAGAGTCAATTATTCCTCGATTCGGTATTTAAACCAGTGACTTGGGACACCATAAATTATCCAAAGTGGCAACTCTGAATTCTTTAAATAAATAAATCCCGTTTCGATTGTCACTTAAATTGGAAAAACTCCCTTATACCCTTTACGCGAGTGTAGAAAAAAAGGAGGTATGATAGCTCTGGCGACTCTGCTGGGGATAAGAACCCAGAACTTTGGTTCAGGGTTCAGAATTCGAGCTTAGATAAATTTTTATATTTGGCTTTATTTATTATCTGATTTTGTTACATGTTTGGGTCTAATGTGCTAAGTGTTGCTTTTACCGCTTTGATATTCTATGAACTATATATAAACTGTTACGAAACCCTTCTCTCCTCATCTTCGGGGATGTGCTCGCTGGTCGTGACTCCCTATTCTTTTAGTGTCATGCCTTGAAATAAGAAAGAGGCTCGGACAAGTTACTAAGCCAGATAGCCTTTTCGTTCCCGATACGTAGCCCCCTCCTTGGCTCGAGTTGTCCGCTCAGGTACACAAGTCTAGAACAAATGTCCAGGTTTTGAACCTAGAATAACTCAGCCTCATGCCGGATCCCTAGTAAGAACGTTTGTTTGTATCATGTGCACTTGACTTAGGGGACTCAACACAGGGGTTGGGTCCGTCTAGGACATGTGTACCCAAAATAACAGATCATCTTGATGCATCCTATGTGCTACATGTTGCATTTCTCCAAGGGTAAAAGGGTCATTTGGCACACCAATGAAAGTTGAGGGCAAATGAAAAAAAGGAAAAAAGAGAAAAGAAAAAAAAAGAGGGTGAAGTGTGAAGATAAAGCGAGTAGAGCCCAATTATATTTTCTGTCATATTTTTGTTAAGAAAAACAAAAAAAGAGCTTGAAAATAAAAAATAAAAAAAAGAATTTTGCACTTTTTCATTATTTTTTCGAAAATCAAAAATAAAAAAAAAGGAAAAAGAAAATTCAAAAAAGAATTTGCATGTTTCATCATTTTCAAGAAAAAGACAAAAAAAATATTTTCTCTAAATTAGTTGTTTTTTAAATTTTCGCCCGTATCCAATCTGCTCAAACTACGCATACCTGATTCTCGTCTTTCGGGGCGTGATACGTAGGCAACCCACATAGGGTCCGGTCTTCCTAGTAAATCTTAGGTTCTTCACTTTGCGGGGTCTTAGCCAAATTTTGTACTTCTAGCCACCTTTTGGCCAAATAAGTCAGTTTGCAAAAATAGCCTCAATCATGTCTTTCATGTGTCCAGTAGGAAATGTTATTGTCTCACATAGTGTTGGTTTAAGTTTTCTCATACAGGTGTGAATTTACTTACCAGAGTTTGAGCATGACAGATACCCCGGGATCACTGCATTCAGGAGCTGCTCGAGGAGCCATTTTATGTTTTTGAGTCAATTGTTCATATTTTACTTTCTAGTCCTGTATAGTAGTATTCAGTCTTTTAGGTGATGTTAGAGTTTGTAATAGTCTAATTAAGTTTGCCTAGTCTTTTGTTATTATATTTCTTATTTTGTATTTGGAAATGTGTTACAATTCAAAAATTCAAAAAAAAAGAGAATAAATTTTGCATTTTTATATTTTCGTTATAAGTTTTCTTTGGAATACTAATTCTAGAAATGAAAAAAAATTTCTTTTGAGATTGATTTTCCTTTAGGCAATTAATATCAAAATAAAAATTATTTTTATATTTCCTCTACTATATTAGGAACAAAATTCAAAAAAAAAAAAAATTTCTTTTAGTACCTCTTTAAAAGCGTTTAAAAGCTTTCTTTAAATTATTAATTTCAAAAATTCAAAAAAAATTTCGTTTTATATTCTTCTTTAGGAAACTAATGAAAATGAAACAAAAATTCTTTTATTTTCATCAGAACTTTAAGACATTGTACATAGAAGAAAAGAAAACAACATGATTTCTTTCCTAAAAAAAAGTAGTCAAAAAAATATTTTTCTCTTCTAGGATTTTTCCTTGATAGAGAATTTGTGTCAAAAGGAAAAAAAGAAAGAAAAAAAATCCAATAAGCTTGAGTTTAAAATAGGTTATAGATCATTGAGTCTAGAAAATTCAAAAGAGAAATTTATTTCTTTTACTTCCCTTATCTCGTCATAGTAGTCATTGAGGTAAAAAAGAAAGAGAAAAAAAAAATGAGAATGTTAGTTTGTTTTCTTTATTCCCGATCTTCCGAAACTACGCAAAGATCTGATTCATGCGGGGTCATGATACTTAGGCAATATACATAGGGTTCGATCGAATTATTTTTTATCATTAAAAGGAAAAAAAATAAGAGAAAAAAAAGAGAGAAGAAAAAGAGGTGAAATCATGGGATGTAAGAAGTGAGAGGAAAGAAAAGAGTGATAATTAGAAGGGAAAAGAGGAAGGAAAATGAGCAAGCAAGTGCTAGAAAAGCAAAGAAATGAGAGAGTGAAATGAACAAATTGGAATGATGCCAACTGACCTTTGTACCCTCGAAGTCATTTTAGAACCGATAACTGTGGCTCGGTGCATTGCACGTAAAGTGAGATTATCTTATATTAAATACCCTAACGCTAACATGAAGGCTTCATTTTGTTATACTCATAGCAGAAGGGTAGTTGGTTTGCGGTTTTCAAAGTGGTAATTCTTCTCGACAACACGAAGTCAAAAGGCAGTGGCAGACACCAACAGAACTGGGTTAGTTGATACCGGGGCCTGAAAGCAGTTGGTTGAATAGGACAATAGGTTGGTTGAAGAGGTAAAAATGTTGAGACAACGCATGGCGGACATGTATCAGGCTTGGATGACTGAGAAGGCACCACCCCGCCACCACCTAGCTTCCTAGATGCCACCCTTACCCAAGATCCGGACACAATGCCAGATAATCCCCCATACTCTCCAGATCCACCCGCTTATCTCCAAACTCATGATGTCCAATACCATCCCGCAGAGGTTGCCTACAAGGTTCCTGACCCATACAAGAAGAGCCCTCGGGATGAGCTTCATGCTGAAAATGAAAAGGTCACAGGAAAAAGAAGGGGGAGATGAGATGTACAGGAAGTTGAAAGGCATAGAACAATCTTTGAAGAACAAGCAAGGAATGGGAGACCAGGGTAGCATGGTTTGCAAAGAACTTTCTGTGTCCCCTGACGTTCGCCTGCCCACAGGTTTCAAAGTGCCAAAATTTAACTTGTATGATGGGGATGGAGATCCGGTAGCCCACCTGAGGGTCTATTGTAGTGAAATAAGAAGCGTTTGAGAGAAAGATGACCTGTTGATGGCATATTTCAATAAGAGCCTGACTGGGGCAGCTTTGGAGTGGCATAATCGTCAAGATGTCAGGAAGTGGCATACATTGGGCGACATGGCTCAAAATTTTGTGCGGCGCTTTCAGTATAATATAGACATTGTCCCAGACCGCTCCTCCCTATCTCAGATGGAAAAGAAACCCAATGAAGGTTTTAAGGATTTTTAGCTCAGATGGAACGAACAAGTTGCTCGGGATAGCCCTCCCATTGATAGAAAGATATCGCAGAGCCCCGCCGACGATAGGGTCCAGTGGTCGTTCTTGCCAAACGTCTTCTGCCTCGACTCCAACCCCAAACCTATCCCCGAGCTCCACATAGTCCACCTCAGCATTATTCTCCGAACAATGACCGGTCATATGTCCAACCACTAGGTCACTCCCTCCACCCATGACAGGGTCCGGTGATCGTTCTTGCTAAACGCTTTCAGCCTCAATACCGAACCCGTGAACATCCCCAAACTCCACATAAGCCATCCCAATATTATCCGCCGAATAACATCCAGTGATCTGTCCAACCACCGGGTCTCTCCCTAGGGCGAGTACCAGCATCCCAAAATCCACATATGCCTTCACAGCATTTTCAAGCATCCAACAATCCTAGAAAACTGAGGCATGGAGGAAAACAAAGGCAAAAAGATAATTTCACGCCCATCGGAGAATCCTACACAAGTTTGTTTGAAATGTTAAAGCATTTTGGCATGAGTGAGTCGCTCTTCGGCTATACTCCAGACCCATATGCGAAAGGCTTTGATCCTACTGTTCGATACATGTACCAGTCTAATGTCCAGGGGCATAGCATTGAAGACTGTCACTCTTTGAAAAGGGAAATAGAAATAATGATTCAAGAGGGGGTAGTTTTGGTCAATGACAGTGGCAGGGAGCATGCGAATCCTCTTAGGAACTTGTTGATTAAAGTTGATAATGGTATTGGCACTATTGATGCAAAACTCGGTGGCTAAGATGCCGTGCTTGGTAATTGGGAAGACGATCCATTTCTTGGTCAGCCGGAGTGGAGTTTTGGTGGTTTATTTTTTGTCATTTCTGTTGTCCGGGTAATTTCAGGGTTGTAATCCGAATATTCTCTTGTGACTCAAACCCTTCTATCCTTTCATTTTGCCTGGTTTGTTTAGTCGTAGTAGCTCGTTTAGTGTTGTCTAGGTTTGTTCCAGGGTTGTAACCCAGTCTAGTTTGCTTGTCTTGTTGTTCGAACCATTTCACCATCTGTCTAATACAATTTCCTATTTTTCTGTTATTTCTAGTCATTTTCTTTTGCTTAGTTCTCTTTTCTTTCCATAGTTCTTTTCCTGTTGGCTCTAGTGACATGACATGCATGCGTAATTCTCGGCCTGGGCTTTAAAAGTTAGTCATGAAGCATTGAAATAATTTTGAAGATGACAGGGGCAGTTGAGGGAAATAAGAACAGATTTAGACACTTTGAGATCATTTCAAGATTGAATTGTATGAAACTGGGGCAGATAAGCCATAAACAAACCCTATTAAAATCAATCATGTCCCATCAGGTTGAAGCTAAAGGCAAGTTTGCGCAAATTAACAGGGGCCTTCGTGGTAATGAAAGTGAGAGTATTGTCCATTGGTGCTTTGTATTTAACAGATGTAGAAGGTGAATGTGTGGATATGGTTATCAAGTCTAGTACAATAAAAAGATGTTACAAATGTTTTCCTTGGTTTGTTTAATTATATAGTTTGTACTTGGCATGTTTTTGAGATTGGAATGACGAAGGCATTTTGTTCTGCTATCTAAACACTTTATCCTTCGTTACCCCTTTGAGTCTTATTTATTTTCTTTCATACCCCTCTTTCGGAATCAGTAGCAAAGATCAAAAGCATAAGTGTGAAAGATAAGTAAAGAAAAGAGAAAAGAAAAAAAAATAAAGAAAAAGAAAAAAAAGAGAGAAAAGGAAAAAAAAAAGAGAAAAACAAAAAAGGGAAAGAGAAGAAAAAAAAAACAACAGCAAAACAACAAAAAGAGAAAAGAAAGAAAGAAAAGAAAAGAAGAGACAGAGGAAGAGAAAAAGAGAAAAATCACAATAACAAAGTAATTCCTATGACATGAACTACGTTCGACCTGATTCCTTTTAAGGATACGTAGGCAGCCTCACGGTTCGGTCCCATCAAAATAAAATCCAAAAGCCCCCAGGCAAAGAAACTGGGGTAGAAGTTGTGTTTATGTACAAGATTTGATTCCAAAAGTTGTAAGTTTGAACCCATTCAAGTTGTTTTGAGCCTTCTGATACCCTTTCTTTCTAACCCTATACAAAATCCCACATTACGGTCCAAAAGAAAGACATTTCGACCAGTATTCGAGAGATGCCAAGTTGAGCAAGTAGAGGTGATTCATATCGGGGGCAACACTCCGTTATGAATAAAGAGAAGAACAAAATGAGAGAGTCTTGATGGTGAAAACCCTTCGGGCACTACAAGTCGAATAAGGATTGAGAATCAGATGGAAAATTACCAGACTGAGATTGTGAAAGATGACTAACGACGGAGCATCGAAGCCCAGTTTCACGGTTTGGGGGTAAGACAAGAGGTGAACATCAGATTTGCTTGTGCATGTCATGGTCATTAGTGTTGGTATCCATATCTGATAGATTTCTTCTTTGTAGTTTTCTTGTTAGGAATCATCTCTTTCCATTGTCCTTTACTTTGTTCCTTTTGTCTTGTTTACTTCCTCTTCCTGAGTCTGTTTGGTCAGAACAAGTGAGAAATGACTTCAAAATTTGCTACCAGCTTTCCAATTGCACAAAACGGGATCTGGCTAACACATCAAAGTGTCATAAGTTAGGGAAGAACAACATGTGCACCGAGTTGGTAACAATCAACATGACTTGGGGATTCATGTGAAATACAAAGGTTTGGTATATATCAATTCATGAACAATGCAACAGATAGAGGATGTTGGGTGAACGGATCAAAGTTATTCTCTATGATGAGGTTGACAGAGAAAGTGGTTAATCAATGAAAAGCAAGGTCTTCCAAGCGGAAATCAAAGTTATCATGGCAAGTGAAGGAACAATAGACCTCAAGGCCAAGGCAAGTGGTTTAAGTCGAGAAAGAACAACATACACACTGAGTGGGTGGAAATTGACGTGCTTTAGGATTCATGTGAAATTCAAAGGTTTGGTAAATGTCAGTTCATGAGCAATGCAACAGATAGGCGATATTGGGTCTGAACGGAAAAGAGGTATTTTTGTGGTAAGGGTGACAGAGAAAATGGTTAGTCAACAAGCAAGCAATGTCTTTCAAGGTGAAATCAAAGTTATCATGGCAAGTGAAGGAGAAATCGCCGCAAAGTCAAGGCCACAAACCAATCACCATGTTTAAACTCATAATTTTTCTTGTCTGAAACAGGGACAGAAGCTATGTTCATATCAAAGCTTGGAAGCTTGAAATTATCATGTGTAATGCCCCGATTCTGCTGACGCAAAGGCCATTGAGAAGATCACACATCACCCCTAAGATACACACTTCCTAGTCTGGTTCATTTAAGTTTATTCATAGGAGACACACTTCCTAGTTTGAGTCATTAAAGTTTCACCCATAGGAGACGCACTTCCTAAATTGAGAGTTCATCCGTAGGAGACGCACTTCCTGGTTTGAGTCATTAAAGTTTCACCCCTAGGAGATGCACATCTTAGTCTGGGTCTTTCAGGATACACCTGTAGGAGACATATGTACTAAATTGAGAGTTCATCCGTAGGATACGCACTTCCTGGTTTGAGTCATTGAAGTTTCACCCCTAAGATACGCACTTTCCAGTTTGAGTCATTTAAGTTCGGCCCTAGGAGACACACTTCCTAATCTAGTTCATTGAAGTTTTACCAGTAGGATACGAACTTCCTAATCAAGGTCTTTCAAGTTATTCTTTTAGGAGATGCACTTCCTAAATTGAGAGTTCATTCGTAGGAGACGCACTTCCTAATCTTGGTCATTTAAATTTACCCCTAGGAGACACATTTCCTAGTTTGAGTCATTTAAGTTTGGCCTTAGGAGACATACTTCCTAGTCTGGTTCATTGAAGTTTTACCTGTAAGAGACGCACTTCCTAATCAAGGTCTTTCAAGTTATTCTTTTAGGAGACACACTTCCTAAATTGAGAGTTCATTCATAGGAGACACACTTCCTAGTTTTAGTCACTGACGTTTTCACCCCTAGGAGACGCACTTCCTAGTCTTGGTCATTTAAATTCACCCCTAGGAGACACACTTCCTAGTTTGGTTCATTCGGGTTTTATTTTAGCAGACACATTTGCTAGTCAAAGTTTCTTGGTTTACTCGTAGGAGACACACATCCTAGTCTAATCTTTAGTTTACTCTCATTTTTCTATCAGTAGTATAAGTAGTTTACAATTTTGCTAACAACTCATAAATCTTCCTAGTGTAAACTGGGGCAAAAAATCTCGTTTCTTTTATTTATTTTAGTTGCAGGAACCCACATGGAAAACAAGGGAACACAAAAAGTTTTGGTGTTTCGGAGAAACCCTCCATAAGGAAAAGAAAGCACCAAACAGGTTTGACCGTAAACTCCCAGGACCCGCTTGGATAATGGGATTTAATTTGAAATTTTCAGGACCCTCCTAGAAAATGGGACCTAGTTTAAAAATTGAAATAACCATAAGTAGCAAAATCTAGCATAAATGTACCCCAAGGAATATAAGTTGGTTTCAAAGTTTGCATGTTTAAGATAGGATTAAATTATGAATTTTTAGGACCCTCCTAAATAATGGGACCTAGTTTTAAGATTTCCATTAGATAACAAGATGTAGCGTAAGTTCTGTTGTAGGGTAGTATAATTTAGCCGTAAAATTGCCACTCTTAAGATAAGACTTGATTTTTGTTTTTCAGGACCCTCCTGGATAATGGGACGTAGTTTAAAACTGGCTTGGATAACAAGACTTAGCATAAGACATACCTTTAGTAGATATAATTTAGCTTTAAAATCGTCATTTAAATAGGAGTTTTCAGGACCCTCCCGGATAATGGGGAGTAGTTTAAGACCCTCTTAGATAATAAGATTTTATGTAAGTAACACCTTTAGAACATATAACTTAGATTTAAAATTGTCGTTTAGTTAAGAGTTGTCAGAACCCCTCGGATAATGGGACCTAGCTTTCAAATTCTTAGTAATATTTGGTAATATGATTCAGTTTAACACTCACATATGTGCCCAGCTACCAAACTGGGGCAGAAAATTTTCTTTGTTTTGTGTATTTTTGTTGAAATCAGGTACCCACTTGGAGAACAGGGAAAAGTAGTTCAAGTTTTAGTAATCAGGAGCCCACCTGGAGAGCAAGGGAATACAATTCAAGTTTCAGCAATCAGGTGCCCACCTGGAGAGCAACGGAATACAGTTCTAGCTCCAGCAATAAGGCATCCACCTGGAGAGCAAGGGAATATAGTTCAAGTTTCAGCAATCAGGCGCCCACCTGGAGAGCAAGGGAATACAATTCAAGTTTCAGCAATCAGGCGCCCACCTAGAGAGCAAGGGAATACGCTTCAAGTTTTAGCAATCAGGCGCCCACCTGGAGAGCAAGGGAATACAATTCAAGTTTCAACAATCAGGCGCCCACCTGGAGAGCAAGGGAATACGAATTCAAGTTTCAGCAATCAGGCGCCCTCCTGGAGAGCAAGGGAGTACAGTTCAAGTTTCAGAAATCAGGTGCCCACCTGGAGAGCAAGGGAGTACAATTCAAGTTTCAGCTTTCAAATTCTAATTGATATTTGGAAACATGATTCAGTTTACACTCACAAATGTGCCCAGCTACCAAACTGGGGCAGGAATTTTTCTTTGTTTTGTCTATTTTGTTGAAATCAGGCGCCCACCTGGAGAGCAAGGGAATACAATTCAAGTTTCAGCAACCAGGCGCCCACCTGGAGAGCACGAGAATACAACCATGTTCAGTAGTCAGGCCTGGAGAGCACGAGAATATATTCAAGTTCAGCAGTCAGGCACCCACCTGGAGAGCACGGGAATATAATTCAAGTTCATCAGTCAGGCATCCACCTAGAGAAAAGGAAATCATCTCAGAGTACAATTCAAGTTCAACAATCAGGCATCCTCCTGGAGAAAGGGAAAGCATCTCAGATTATAATTCAAGTCATCAACAAAAGAAGCTCGCGGCAAAAATGCGAGTCAACAGTCCGCGGTGATCAACAGAAGTTAGTCACAATAGAGAAAAAAGAGAAGGGCAAGAAGTTAATCCAAATGCAGAAGTTGATGGAAGATGTGAGCTGCTTAAGACATGACTGGAGTCACATGCATGGTGTGGCGTCCGGGTTTGGTCCGAAAAGCTGAGGAAAAATGAACTAGCACCTGCAATTAGCAAGCGTCAAGGTTCAAATCCAAAGTCTACATGAAGAACCATTCAAGACTCTTATAGATATGAATCTTATAACTCATAGTTGACAGGCTTAGTTAGTCTTTTCATTTCTTTAGATTTGGGTGTAATAATAGGACCGCGGACCGGAACCTCGGTGGAACGGCACCTCGACTGGCTCTCTACCTCGGCGTACTCCATCATCTCATTCACCTCTGAACTATACGTGGCCTGATTCCTTTATAGCCAAGGATATTTAGGCAGCTCAGATACCAGGGCTCGGTCACATTTCCCTTTTCTCTTAGTTTTGGTCTCTTTAAATAAGGGTCGGGTCAAAATACCTGTCTAGTTATTCTTTGTCTGAAAACGCTTTGCGTTTCCATTCAAATAGGGGTAGTTGTAGACATGTAATTTTTGACCCTCCCCAAGATTTTTCATATTTTAGCACGTAAATATTTTATTTAGGCCTAATATAGCTATTTTAACTCATTTTAACTCTTTTACTTTATTTTATTACAAGAAAATAAAAATTATAAAAAATAGGTTCATTAATGTTTTGCAGTCATTTTTAAATAAAAATATACAAAAATAGTACCTTATTTTTATTTATATAATCTTGAAAATACAAAAAATATATAATAGTTTCATGTTAGTTTTTGCATTGGTTAGTATTTTATCTTATTTTAAAAGGAGTCAATTAAGGTACTCGATCACAATTTTAAGAGTTTTATAGCCCAATTTTTGGCCCAATTCGGATTAGTCCATTAACCCTAGGGACCCTCCTAGACTCTTCTTTGGCACAAAAACAAATAAAAAGACCATAAAGACTTAACACAAAAAGACCTAGGGATTAATTGGCAAAATATACAAAAAATACACCTAAAACCTAGGCCTATATTATAGGGAATGCCTAAAAGCATAGGGGGAATTGAGAAAAAAGATCTGAAAGTGCCGCTGACACTCACAGCCCCCCTCTCACGTTTTCTTCTTTGCACCACCCAACCAGACCAGGAACGACCCCTGATCTCCTACACCAAACGAGCAACCACCCTCACACCACTAGAACTCGTTGAAAAGCAGCAACAGCAACAGCAACCGTCGATCTCGCCGGAAAATAAGCAGTAACCAGCGACCATTCTTGACGTTGCTCAGTCATAACAGACAAGAGAACTCAACCCTCCAATGCTACCAATCCATAGCGGCCATGAAAACAATGTTAAACCTTCACCTCACTGCCTCTCTATAACTGATTCGCTCGTTGAAACCCACCATTTTGAATCCACCCAAAACTCCATCAAAAATTCTGTTGCGCTCTACCATCGAGACGCTGTCATGAAACACCATCAATGTGAGGTTGCCGTTCGGAGTTCCGGCAGGAGGTTTACTATTAATTTCAAGCTGTGATTTGAGTTCTGTATCCACGACCTTATGCTGTAAATTTCTTGGTTTGAGATTTCATGCTTATTCGAGTTTTTGAAATTGTTTTTGCCCAATGATTGGTACAAAAACTGTAGAAATAAAGTGGACTGGGCGGGTAATTTAGAAATAATGCACATTTTTGGTAATAAAGTTTCATATATGGTATAGGTAAGAAAAGATCCCTTCAGTATTTTAGGTTAGATTACCTAAGTAATTGAGCCATGATATTTGATAGTTGGAATTTGGATTGAATTTTTGTAGCATTTGGGTTACTGTGGTAGTCATTTAAGAGTGGACTTTAGATTAAATGTTGGGCCACTGGAATAAGCTTTGGAAGGCTTTGTTTAATTTTAAGCAGTAACGTAAGGGCCTTTTGTTAAATATTAGAATATGACCAAGGCTTTCAATGATGAACGATCTATTATGCCATGAACTCGTGTAGTTTGCCTTAGGCTTGTTAATTAATTAAAATTTTCATAGCTACGGGTATGGTTCCCGTGACGTAGTTGTGATGCCTAAATTCTAAATCTGGGGGTACATTTATGTGACCCGTCCACAATTAATCTTGTTTGTCCTTAGAAATCGAGTCGTACCATTTAGCAAATTTTCATGGCCCTCGCAAAGTTGCAAATTCGTAGTTGATTTAGGCGCGTTATTTTAATAACTTACCTTTCTAAACTCAGGTGCACATTTATGTGATCCAAATCCGTATCTCAACGTTAGATAAAATGTGTTGCGGATTGCGGGTGCATTTATGTGACGTTGTTCAAGACATATTTTAAATGACGTTGGAATCTTCCTTCAAAAATGGTTAAAGCAGTTATAAAGTTAAAATTTAACCATATGTTAAAAAATGTATTAAAATCAGATAATAGGCCAATAATAACAGTTGAGCGACTGTGCTAGAACCAAGAAACTCGGGAATGCCTAATACCTTCTCGGGTTAATAGAATTCCTTACCCGAATTTCTGGTTCGCAGACTGTAAAACGGAGTCAATCGTTTCCTCGATTCAGGATTTGAACCGTGACTTAGAACACCATAAATTATCCCAAGTGGCGTTCTGAATTCTTTTAATAAATAATCTCATTACGATTGTCACTTTAAGTTGGAAAAAACTCCCTTAATATACCCTTCCCGGGGTGTAGTAAAAAAGGAGGTGTGACAGCTCTCACGGGCTGCAATGGAATGATGAATGCATCGACGTCCTGAAAAAGATGAAAACGTGTCTGTCTACAACACCACTAATCATCAAAGCAGATCCAGGCGAATGCCTACTGGTGTATTTGGCCATTTCCGAAGTTACGGTAAGCGTAGTCCTGGTCCGTGAAAATAAAGGTACGCAATCTCTGATTTATTATATCAGTAAATATTTAATCGAGCCGAGACGAGATACCCTCAACTGGAAAACTTGCTCTAGTATTAGTCGTAGCTTTATGAAAGCTTAGAACATACTTCCAATGTCACCCCATAAAAGTGGTGACGACATTTACCCTAATGGGTATCCTACACAAACCTGATCTATCGAGCAGACTCGCCAAATGGGCCATAGAGCTAAGCGAGCATGATATAACGTACAAACAGTGAACCGCCATTAAGTCATAGGTACTCGTAGACTTCGTCGTTGATTTCAGCATGGAGATATTTACCGAGGTTGAACAGTAAGCACTTCGTGCCTCTACACTTACCGACCTCTGGGCCCTCTGTACCGATGGTTCCTCTAATGCCTCAGGATCGGGACTAGGACTCGTCCTCGAAGTCCCTACAGGCGAAGTAATTTGCTAGTCCATACAATGCCTGAGATGACTAACAACGAGGCCGAGTGTGAAGCTGTGATTGCAGGTATGAAGTTAGCCCTCAAATATGGCACTTGATGACTCGTCCTCCACTGCGACTCCCAACTCGTGGTGAATGAAATCACCGGGACTTTCCAAATTAGAGAACAGAGGCTACAAAGGTACGAATCAAAAATCTACAAACTACTGCCAGAGTTTGACGATGTCGCCTCGACCAAATACCCAGGGCACAGAATAAAATAAACGACCTTGCTAAACTAGCTGCGGCAACAAAAGATATCAACAAGGAAACCGTTGTCACCCTCTTTCATTCCGCAATAGACCACGTCGAGGTACATTCTATAAACTTAACTTGGGGCTGGTGTAACCGATTTGTAGCCTATTTGTAGGATGGAACACTCCCGCAAGACAAAAAAGAAGCCAAAAAACTCCGGGTACAAGAAACTCGGTACAGTCTAGTAAACAGTGACCTCTATAAAAGAACGTTCGGCGGCCCCCTAAACAAATGCCTTGGATGGTAACAAACAAGGCAAGTACTGGAAAAAGTACACGAAGGGCACTGCGATGCCCATCGGTAAATCTCACCCTCGTTCGATGCCTTATCCGTGTCGGGTACTGTGGCCCACCATGAAAAAAGAAGCCGCCGACAAACTCAGGAAATGTGAACAATGCCAGAAGTACGCCCCCATGATACGTCAAGCAGGGGAAATCCTTCATTCAGTCACTTTGCCATGGCCGTTCATAAAATGGGTAATGACAGGTTCATAATAAGGAAAGAAATCAATTTGTAAGTAAAGTGATAGTTGCCATAAAAGAAGTAGTAAAACAATTGAGTAAGTAATCAAGTCTAAGTACTTGAATATATTCATTTTGGTAAGGGATTCAGTAAGGAAAAACAAGGAAAAGAATCAATTAAACTTAACAGACGAGTGAAATCAGAATTTCACAAAAGAAGGGTTTCAAATCAGTCACAAGATTCAAGATCAATCAAAGAGAGAACTTCAGCATATAAATAGAACGCACAAATACTAGACATACGAGGACGAACCCATTGGCCAAAAAGAACTAGTACGCAATAGTAGCACAAAGTTCAGTAGATAGCAAGCGTTCAAGACATAGTAGCCAAATAGGTCAAGTCACATTGAGTCAATAGTGAAGAAAATAGAGTATCAGAAGCATGGGAAGGTAGCAGATGAAGAAAACCCCTTTTTGAAAAAAAAATTAGGATTTCAAGCATGGTCAAGTTTTAAAGATGATAGAAATCCAGAATCAAAGGAATCACATAAAGGAAAAGGATATCCTGAAACAAAGAACTTCAAATCGAGTCAAGTACTTAAACGAACAGTTTCAGACCTAAGGACATAGGTTTTTTCAGCACTATTAGTGTTTAAAAGAGGATAAACAAACAAACCAAACAAACTCACGCAATCGTCTAATCAAACAACCAAAAGAAATTAGGGCTTTTATCATGATGAAAAAGGTAGTAACAAACATGGATAGACATAGTAAAATCATAAAAATACGCTGAAAACCGGAGAAAAGTTTAGGAAACCCTAATCTGAAAATGAAGAGTTATTTTGAAAGAAAATCGGAGAACCTTTTGAGAAAACACTAAGAAGTTCATAATAAGCACAAATCTAAGATAGATCTGAAAGAAAAATTGAAAAGATGTTGAAGTTAGGGTTTCGAAGAACCTAGAGAAAGTGAGAAAGGCTTTAAAAGATTTCGATCTAGTCTGAAAAGTCAAGGATCTACCTTAAACAACCATAGATGGACAAAAAAGAACCAGAGATCGAAGTCGGGCAAGGACTGGACCAGACCTCTTTGAGATTTATCCATGGAATCATAAAAAGTATGTAACCAGTAGACATGGGAGACGAGTACATGTCGCAAAACTCCAGGGGAGACCATGAATTAGGTGGGGATTGAGGTGGATTAGGGTGGAACTAGGTGGCGGAAGCTAGGGTTTGTGGTGGTGTTGCAAAGAGAATTGAGAGAGAAGGGGATTCAGGGGCGGCGGTATGTAAATAATGAATTAGGGTGAAGGGGTCGTTTGGGTTAAAAAAGGAAAGGGGCAATGAGAGCCGTTGATCAATCGGGTTATGGTGATGGGTTTGGGTCGGGGTTTAATAGGAATTGGGCCAGGATAATTGGGTTTGATTTGGGGATAAATTGGGAGCCAATTTGGGCTAAAATCAAAATAAAATGGGGTTGACATGTAAATAGCCAATTTTCCTATTTGATTTATAAAAAATAATAAAATAGTTTCTGGAAATAAATTAATAGTACTAAAATGATTTATAATATATAATTAATTATTTCAAAATACCAGACCTAATTTTGTGAACATAAATACAATTAAATCTTAAAAGAGGCTAATATTGCAATTATATGCAATTTAGCTTTAAAAATACTAAATAAATTTGTAAAAATATGCAAAAAAATCCCTTAGCTATATTTTAGTGTAAAAATGAGAATCCAATAAATGAATCACCAAAAATGATAATTTTGATAATTATTATTGGGTTTTTATGAATAAAATTTCTATGTTCCTTTTACCGTATGATTTCCGCGGTGAATCTAATACTCTCTTCTTTTGTCTTTTTTTATTATATTGAGCCGAGGGTCTTTCGGAAACAACCTCTCTGCCCCCTTGGGGTAGGGGTAAGGTCCGTACACACTACCCTCCCCAGACCCCACTTGTGGGATTTTACTGGGTTGTTGTTGTTGTTGTTTTTTATGAATAAAATAGGGAAATAAATTGGTTCAAAATCTTTAAAAATTAAGGAAAAATAATAAGATATTTGGATATGCCTATATATGCATACATATGCTATTTGAAGGTAATTTGCATATTAAGATATACTTAAAGATAAATTGGGTATCAACAGCTGCCCTTCTTTACCCGAGAAGGATGAAAGAGTTGTCGGGTAAAAGATATGATGGCCAAATTTTGACCGGATGAAATGGTTTGAATAAGAAAGGCTTATGAGAGTTGTTAGGTTTGATGTGGCTGCGGGCACCTGAGCGGAAACGGTCATACCGGGACGGCTGTTGCTTGCTATTTTACCCGCAAATAAACATATATTGTGCGTAAATTTAAACATGATGCAAATTCCCGTTGGACCATGAATACTGTCTTTGTACGATTTTGATGATGTTCTTAGACCATGATGTCCTGGGCCATGAAGCATATAATAAAGGATTCGCAGGCTATGAAATGATGCTCTGAGGCCATGAAAATGGTGCCTCCGAACCATAGTGCCTTTGAATAATAATGTGCAGAAGATTGAAAGGGATCCTCAAGACATGACAGGTGTTCTCAGGCTATGGGGATGGTGCCTCTGAACGATGACGCCTTTGGATAATTTGGCGATCTTTCAGCCCATGAAATGCAATAGCATATGGCGATCTTTTAGCCGTGCAATGTGGTGATCTTTCAACCGTGCAATTTGGCGATCTTTCAGCCTGGCAAAGTGGCGATCTTTCAGCTGCACAATGTGGCGATCTTTCAGTCGGGCAATGTGGCGATCTTTCAGCCGTGCAATGTGGCGATCTTTCAGCCGTGCAATGTGGCGATCTTTCAGCCATGCAATGTGGCGATCTTTCAACCGTGCAATCTGGCGATCTTTTAGCCATGCAATATAGATGGAGATAGTGTTTAGTCTCGGAAGGCAGAATGGTAGCCTTATGCACTGCAAATGCAAATAGAAGCAGAGCTTAACCTCGAAAGGCAGAATGGTAGCCTTATGCAAGTTTGAAGGCATAACAGTAGCCTTATGCAATGCGGATGCAGATAGAGGTAGAGCTTAACCTTGGAAGGCAGAATGGTAGCCTTATGCAAGTTGAAAGGCAGAATAGTAGCCTTATGCAATGCGAATACAGATGGAGTTAGAGCTTAACCTCAGAAGGCATAATGGTAGCCTCATGCAAGAAATAAGATAATAAATGACAGTAGAGTTTTCTTAGCTCATAGCATATTACCGCGTTGTGATTATTAGGAACATTGTGACATACGGGACATCACAGGTGTGCGGATAGCAAATATTGGTAAGTGTAACGGTAATGAGAGTCGTATTCTTGAACAATGTTTGTTCCATAAGTGTGCAGTATGTTTTAATGATTTCGCAATCCTTGTGCTTGCATCCAAAGAAAAATCATGAGTTTGTAAAGGAGAAGGTTAGTTTGTATACCTGTTGGCTTTACTTGACTTGTTCGGCTTTGATCTGGTGATACCGTCTGTATCGTTAGGGTAGCGTCGCTTAAACAAAGCAGTTTCAATAATAGACATACACGATTTTGTAAAAGTATGACATTAATGTATAATAAAATAAAAAAAATAGTTTTTTAGATGAACCACTGATTGTGACGCAATTCAGGACATTGCAACCTCTCCTGCTATGGAATTTTGAGGTTCCTCCTCAAAATTTTGGCCCAGTTTGATGGGTTGATACTTCTAACTGCTGCTCGTGCGACGATCGACTGAAATTACTTCGGAATTTTGAGGGTCCTCCTCAAAATTCTATCCCAGTTTCCAATTTTGGGGGAAATGAAAATTTTATTTAATTGTGACCTAACCCATAAGGTTGCCTATGTATCCCCTCTTATACGGGAATCAGGTTGGGCATAGTTCAATTTACATCATATAAGGAAAACATGGAGATTACACATAGTAACGCTTGACTGCATCTAAATTAATCGGCTTTGGCCAGATCTCTCCGTCCATTTCTGCAAGTATGAGGACTCTTCCTGTCAAAACCCAGTGAACCATGTATGGACCCTGCCAGTTGGGAGAGAACTTCCTTTTGGCTTCCTCCTGATGCAGAAAAAGTTTCTTTAATACCAGCTGTCTGGCATGAACTGTCTGGGCTTGACTCTCTTGTTGAAGGCTCTGGACATTCTATTTTGATAAAGTTGACCATGACACACTACGTTCATTCTTTTCCCATCTATAAGAGCTAGCTGCTCGTAACGACTCTTCACCCATTCTGTGTCATCGAGCTCAGCTTTCTGTATGATCCTTAAGGAAAGAATTTCTACTTTGGAAAGAATGATGGCTTCTGTACCATAAACCAGCATATAGGGGGTTGCCCCAGTAGATATGTGGACTATGGTGCAATACCCCAATAGAGCAAATGATAACCTCTCGTGCCACTATTTATGCTTCTCTATTATCTTTCTCAATATTTTCTTGATGTTCTTATTGGCGACTTCCACGACTCTGTTCATTTGAGGCTTATAGGCTGTAGAATTCTTGTGTATGATCTTGAAGGTTTCACACATAGCTTTCATCAAGTCACTATTGAGATTGGAGCCATTATCAGTAATGATTGATTCTAGAATCCCGAATCGGCAAACAATGCCATTATGGACAAAGTCTGCCACGACTTTCTTAGTTGCCCTGTAAGATACTGCTTCGACCCACTTGGTGAAGTAGTCAATTGCCACTAGGATGAACCTGTGTCTGTTGGAAACAGCAGGCTCGATTGGTCCAATAACATCCATTCCCCAAGCGACAAACAGCCATGGTGAGCTCATTGTGTTGAGCTCGCTCGGGGGTACCTTTATCATGTCTGCATGTATCTGACAGCGATGGAATTTCCAGACGTATTGGATGTAGTCTATTTCCATAGTCATCAAAAAGTAACCAGCCCGGAGTATCTTCTTTTCTAAGAAAAAACCGTTCATATGTGGACCACAGGTCCAGCATGAATTTCCTCTAGCAGCTTGGATGCTTCCTTTGCGTCAACATACCTCAGTAATCCTAAATTAGGAGTCCTCCTATACAGGATTCCTCCGCTATAGAAGAAGTTGGTGGATAATCCCCGCAGTGTACAATTTTGAGTATGGTTGGCAAGCTATGGGTACTCTCCTTTTGCCAAATATTTCTTGATATCATGAAACCAAGGCTTTCCGTCTGCTTCCTCTTCAACATGGGCATTATAAGCTGGCTGATTATGAATTTTCACTGGAATGGGATCAATGAAATTCTTATCCAGATGCGGTATCATAGATGATAGGGTAGCCAATGCATCGGCAAACTCATTCTGGACTCTGGGGACATGTTGGAATTCCGTCCTCGTGAACCTCTTTCTTAATTCCTGTACATGGTGCAGATACGGGAGTATCTTAGAGTTCTTGGTTGCCTATTCTTCTCGTACCTGATGTATAAGCAAGTCTGAATCTCCAATTACTAGCAACTCTTGAATGTTCATGTCAATGGCCATCTTAAGCCCTAAGATGCAGGATTCGTACTCGACCATATTGTTGGTGTAGGGGAACCTGAGTCTGGCAGACACCAGATAATGTTGACCAGTTTCTGACACCAAAACTGCTGCTATGCCAACTCCTTTGAAGTTTGATGCTCCATTGAAGAACATTCTCCAACCGTCATAGGATTCTGCAATGTCTTCTCCTATGAATGATACCTCTTCATCAGGAAAATACGTTTTCAAGGGTTCGTATTCTCCATCCACGGGGTTTTCAGCAAGGTGTTCTGCTAGTGCTTGTCCTTTGATTAACTTCTGAGTTGCATATTGTCACACCTCCTTTTTTCTACTACACCCTCGCGAAGGGTAAAAAGGAGTTTTTCCACTTAAAGGACAATCGAAACGGGATTCGTCAATTAAAAAATCAGAGTCACCACTTGGGAGATTTATGGTGTCTCACGTCACCGGTTTAAAATCCCGAATCGAGGAAAAGAATGACTCTGTTTAACAGTCCGCGAATCAGAAATCCGGGTAAGGAATTCTGTTAACTCGGGAGAAGGTGTTAGGCACTCCCGAGTTTCGTGATTCTAGCACGGTCGCTCAACTGTTGTATTTGATTTTATCTGATTTCAAAACATGTTCTAACTTATGTGCCTTTTATTAGTAACCTGCTTTTATTTTTATTTTTATAAGAATTGCAACGTCGTGAAAATGTGTCTCGAATCACGTCGCACCAGTGCACCCATGGTTGTCGACACATTTCGACTCCGTTGAGATTTGGATTTGGGTCACATAAATGTGCACCCGTATTTAAGAAAGTAAAATATTAAAACCGCGCTTAAAGGGTCTAACGCGTTATTATCTTTGGGGAGGCCGTGAAATTCACTAAACGATCCTCCCGAGTTTCTAAGTATTTCGTAATCAATCACTTATTGAGGGCCTCGCAATTTTGCATTATATTTGCCGAGGCTCGTCTCATTTTTATTTAAAGGTCCACCTTAAAGTAAACAATAATTTTCTATATTATTTGTCTCTAAAAATAAAAATCCTAATTAATTGATATCTACGAGATTTCGAACAATAAGGTAGAGTTCTCACATCTGACTCACTATTTAACATGAGAGTCCAAATTCACATTAACACAATGACCAAACTTGCAACAGGAATTGAATCTACCCTATTTTAAACGAGATTGAGTCCACATTTGCTTGGATAGGGGCGGCCTAATTTGGCTCTTAAAGGAGCCTAAATCCCCTATTGTTTATACGATAGTCAGGCCTAGGAAACAACTTATACCAAATTCAGCTGTTGAGCTGATCGTCTGGGCCTTGCGTTTAAGCCCAGAAATACCATTCGAGTTGAATCCACGCTATGCTAGTCATGAATTGAAGATTGGATACAAAGTTACAATGTTATGCCCCTTCCTAATCAATTTGTTAACATGCTCAATGATAATGTCTGAATTCTATTTTTTTATTTTTTTTACAATGTGGTTTCCACCTTAGTAAATCAACACACTGAGATCTAATCTAAATTGAACAGTTTAATCATGCTATCACTATTACTAATTATCTCGGATATGGTAACAATTCCAGTTAACCAATTGAACTTAAACTACACGTGAACATAGCTATATTTGTTGAAAACTAAATCAAATCAGAACAAAGCTAGGGAAACTCGAGCAGTCCAGGATTCATACGATTTGACATTAACAATACTGGACAAATATATCTAAAATCTAGTCAGCAGCGAACGTACAACCCAAGCAATACTTCTAAAAAAAACTAACAGTCCATTTATACAGTTTCAAACACATAATCGTCTTTAATTACCAAAATTCAAATAGATGTATGAAAATAGGCTTAAGCTATATTTAAACCATCATTAAGGTTCAGGAGTCTCAGCAACCCAATCCAGCTCAGTTAAAATGAAACGTTGAGGTAAAAAATTCTACAGCAGAACAAGCTCCAATTTCATTTCATGTTTTGATACGAAATTTACACGAGAGACCTCAGGGAGTGTACCTGTAACGTGAGATATAAGAAGAACAGAGTATAACCTGATCAGCAATAATTCGAAATAGCCACAGCAAACACCACAGCAACAACCAGTCAAAATAGGAATGATTCAAACCCAAACCAATCAGAAAATTTAGCTGAACACCAATAACAAAAGCAAATAACCCAAATAAACTGAATAACAACCCAAATGACTCGAAAATTCACCCAAATGCCTTCAGAACTTGTGCTTAAATGCCTTTGGAATTTCACCAAGGTACAATAACCAGAAAATCAACTCGAGAATACCCAAATCTATTCAACCAGTCATCAAATACCTTTAAAATGCCTTTAAAACTCGAAATTAGATCAGAAATAGAGAAGTCCAAATATGAATTGAAAAATAAATGGAACAGTGCTGTTTTTTTTTTTGGTTTTTCTATTAGATTTTTCTATTGTTTTTGGATTTTTGGATGTTTGAATTTCAAAACTAGATATGAAAACTAGAGAGAGCTTTAGGGGATTTTTGAGGCTGAAAATTGAAGACATTTCACAAGCAAATACCACACTATTTATAGGCAAACCTAAGGGTGGTGAATCATATTTTGGCTTTTATTTTTAGTCCCTCATTGTTTTTAATTTGGTCCCTTTATTTTTGATTTGCTAAACAAGCAAGTAACTCTATTGTGCTAATATCTACACTAAAGTACCATTCTAGAAGGCCCTAGGATGCTCTTCTACCCCCCAAAATACCTATACTACCCTTACCCCTACTTTGAAATTACTATTCGTAAAGAAACTACCCTTTTCTATGCCTAAAATGCCCTTCTAATAGTCTGAAAATTACAGACTAAGGTTAACTGATCCCAATTCCCTCACCCTAGCTAGAATTTAACTAAAGTCAATTAATCAAATGATCTTCTCAGCTATATCCAATCCACCTATCTTAAACACTTCACCAATTAACACAAAAATTGAATGAACAACTAATATTAACTGAAATCAATCCCAAACGAATTCCAAATCCAACTTCACACGAACAGGATAAAGAGGAAACCTAATTATGCTATCGACCAACTAGCAATTGAATGCTTAACTAACAAAACCAATAATCAACCCAGAATTTGAATAAAAGAAACGAAAGTGAAAATTAATCAGAAAAAGAAATATGCTAAACATCCATATCACTCGTAGAGGTAAACTTAAACTAAACTGGAAATCACGATTAAACAAAACAATGAATTAAACTAAAAACTAAAGAAAGGAAAGCGAGAAATCTTTCTGCAATTTTAGTCTTCAAACCAAAAAACTTCGAAATTAACTTCAAGTTAATATTATAGGTCCATTTCATAAGAAATAGACCTATGATATTAACCTGAGGTCACTCGTCTTGGAAAAACCTTCCAAACAACATAAAACAACGAGAACCTTGGATTCAAAATTCGTCCAGTTCCGGTGTTATTTGATAGAAATTAATGAGATATTAGGGATGAGGGAGGTCAAGGGAAGGTATAGTGTAAATTTGGGCGAGATTGGATGAGTTAGGGTTTTTGACCGGATTTTCGATCTAGGATTCGAGGAGATGGGTTGTGATTCGAAAGAAATTGAGCCTGGATATAGGAAGGGGAGGAGGAGAGGAGTATATGGTGAAATTTTGGGTAGATTTGGAGCTTGACTGCCGCTGTGGGGCGATTTCCGGCGGCGGTTTAAGGCGGAGCCGGTGACCTCGTCTCTGAGGTGAGAGCGTGAGGTGAGAGAGACGATTGAGGGGGTAGGGGGGGGGTCATTTGGACATATTAATATAAAATATCATAGGATGATCTCAACCGTCTGATAAAAAACCAACGGTTGAGATCACTCCCTAAAACGACATCATTTGGGCTCTGACGAAGGCGGACCGGGTTAGGGGAAGAGACTTGGGCCGGCTGAGTGGGTTTGGGGTTTGGGCTGGGAATTTGGTCACAAGTGAGCCCAATTGGCTTTTAATAGAGACATCCCACTTCTTTGTTCTTTCTTTTAAATCAATTGTTCCCTCTTGCTTTATTTTTTCCTCTTTCCTTACTTTGTAAGTTTTATATTTTTTGTTTAAAATGACAAATAAAATTTATGGACTAGATTAATACTAAAATTATTACTTGAGCAAAATGAACTAAATTCTATTTTGTAAAACTAAATTAGAACAATTTCAACAAATTAAAAAGTGAGCAAAATTATTTTTTGACATTTTCTTTATATGAAACAACTTTAAACTACCAATTAATTACTAAAATATGAAATTAAATCCTACACAGATGTCACATGTATTTTTGTATTTTATATGGATTAACATGCACAAATAAAATACAACAATTATCGGAAAATGACACCAAAATGCACAACAATTGTAAAAAATAAAGAAAAATCTTTTGTTTGAATTTTTGGGAATGATTTGCTTAGGGAAAAAATCATGTGTTCACACATATACAATATCGAATTCACTTAGCAGGATTTCCACTTGGCTAGCTTGCCAGTGGGCATGGGTTTCTGAAAGATGTACTTCAAAGGGTATATCCTTGATATGAGATACATGGTATAGGAACATAAGTAATGCCTCAGCTTATGAGGTACCCAAGTCAAAGCACAGCAGGTGTATTCCAAAAGAGAATACCAGGCTTCATAGGGAGTGAACTTCTTGTTGAGGTAGTAAATGTCCTGTTCTTTTCTCAATTTTTCATCATGCTGCCCCAGAACCAATCGAAAGCTCTGTTTAGTACCGCAAGGCAGAGTAATAGGGGTCTACCTGGATCAGGCGGGACCAAGACTGGTGGTGTTGACAAGTACTCCTTGATTCTATCGAAAGTATTTTGACAGTTGTCAGTCCATTTGGTAGTGGCGTCCTTCTTCAACATCTTAAAGATTGGCTCACAGATAACTGTAGACTGTGCTATGAACCGGCTAATATAGTTAAGTCTTCCCAGGAAACTCATCACGTCCTTCTAGTTCTTTGGTGGTGAAAGTTTCTGAATGGCCTTGACCTTTGATGGATCCAACTCTATTCCTCGGCGGCTCACAATAAACCCAAGTAACTTTCCGACGGGGACCCCAAATGCACACTTTGTGGGATTCAGTTTCAGGTTGTACTTTTGCAATCTGTTAAAGAACTTCCTTAGATCTTCCATGTGATCAATGTACTTCTTGGGCTTGATGATGACATCATCCACATTACATATACCTCAATTTCTTTGTGTATCATATCGTGAAAATGGTATTCATGGCCCTCATGTAGGTGGCCCCTGCATTTTTTAGGCCGAACGGCATCATTTTGTAACAATACATTCGCCACAGTGTAATGAAAGCCATTTTCTTAGCATCTTCCTCATCCATCCAGATCTGATGTTAATCGTCGAAGCAGTCAATGAAGGACTGCAACTCGTGCTTGGCGCAATTGTCGATCAAGATGTGTATATTTGGCAATGGGAAGTCATCTTTTAGACTGGCCCAGTTGAGATCCCGGTAGTCGACACAGACTCTTACCTTCCCGTCCTTCTTTGGTACTGGTACAATGTTGGCTAACCATGTCAGATACTCAACTACCCTGAGAACTTTAGCTTTGACTTGTTTTGCAACTTCTTCCTTGATTTTCAAACTCATGTCAGGCTTGAACTTCCTGAGCTTCTACTTTACTGGTGGACATATCGAATCAGTTGGCATGTCATCATATGACTAGTCGAATATGTCCTCATATTTTTTTAGAAATTCAGTGTATTCCTTCTTTTCCGATACTGACAAATGAATGTTGATTCATGTTTCCTTGACGTTCTTTGCATCTCCCAGCTTAACAATTTCTGTCTTGTCTAGGTTGGACTTAGGTCTGTTTTCAAAGTTTTCAACTTCTTTGACGATATCCTCTGGTATGTCATCTTCTCCTGAGTCAATATTTATTTGTTGCGTTGTCTCATTGCATGTCACGGTCATTGGTTCATCAAGATAAGTAATAGTAATGTTGTATAAGTAAAGTAATGAGAGAAAAAATAATAATGAGTGTCGATTCATAAGAAGAAAAAAAAACTGAAATGCTTTGATAAGTTTCATGATTGTTTCGAACAATGAAGATCTCATTGTGGAAAATGAAAAAAAATGAAAAAAAATAATCATCTAATAAAATAAAACAATGAATGAAGCTTGTTTAGCCTTGCTACCCCGAGGCTCGCCAGGCTCTAGTAGTCCTGATGGTCCAATTGTTGAGGTACTCCCCCTCCTCCTCGAAAACAACACAGCAGTCCATGTCATGGTCTTCTAAGAAAAAGTTTTTCACCGCAGCAAATGCTTCCTCTTCGTCTATCCCATAAACAATGTCAGCTTGTTGGAAAGTCTGCTCCAAAGGTGGTATTGGCTGCCCCAGCGAATAGTAAGGACCGCGTTATGGTGGCTATGAGTTGTTAAATTCTTCCCAAGTGTACTCTTACCCTAGACCGAAAGTAGTGTCATGCTTCTTGAGCTTTATGGGTTTAGCAATCCTCTGGAGGTTGCCAAGCCTCTTGCCAGGTTCGTACCCACTCCAGTTCAATATACTCTCGATCTTGTTGTCCCACCATTTTTCTTTGTTAATAGCATTGGCTCGCTCGATGTGGTGGTATGTCTCTCTATCTAACTTTCTTCTTCCGCTTATTGCCGTAACGGTCTGATGATTGTATATAGGATTGCCGCCGTCATAGTGAATGATAACTTCTTAGTGATTCCATTCAAATTTCATGGCCTGATGTAGTGTCGAAGCCACAGACCTTGCAAAATGAATCCAAGGGCATCTTAACAATAGGTTGTAGGATGCTGGCACATCTATCACTAGAAAGTCAACTTCAAACCAAGTTCGTCCCATTTGCAGACACAGGCTAATCTCACCGACGGTGGACCTCTGGGACCCATCAAAAGCTTTCACATTGATTGCTCTTTCTTTTATCTCGTGCAGTCCTTTGCCTAGCTTCTTGAGTGTTATCAATGGACATATATTAATGTTGGATCCCCCATCAATCTGGATCCTAATGATAAAGTAATCTTCACATTCCACGGTGATATGTAATACTTTGTGTTGACCCAACACTTCAGGCGGCAGCTCGTCCTCATAGAAAGTAATTTTATGGCTTTCTAACACTTGTCCCACCATATTGGCCATCTCTCTACCATTGATGTTACTCGGCACGTATGCCTCACTCAGCACCTTCAATAGAGCATTTTTGTGTGTTTTGAAGTTCTGCAGCAAGGAGAAGATAGATATCTGTGCTGGTGATTTGTTTAGCTGGTCAATGACTGAATACTCCTTGGCATGTATCTTCCTCCAAAGGTCATCTGGACCAGTTTCAATGATGAGTGGCCGGTTGGAAGCTTGCTTAGTTGACTCAGCTAAGTGCTCTGGGTATAGACTCTTCCAGTCCTTGTCATACCCTGTGCCGCAATAGTCTCTTTGAACCTGACTTTTCCTTTCCTCCTAGCGTCGGCCATATAATGCCAAGGAATAGCTTTTGTATGGAATGAAGGCATGGCGGTCATCGTCATTGGAATTGGTGCGGCTACCTTTACTTCTAATGGGATATGTTTCTTGGGTGGTAAAATCGTAACCTCGAACGGTGTCGGTGCTTTGGCTGATGGTGCTGCCTCAAACTCAAGCGGGATAGACACGTCTACCTCAGTGACCTCAGATGGTTGAATCTGGACCATGATAGGGTTGAGAGTAACTGCTGGCTTCTTTGTATTATCGCCTTCTGTGATTAACCCGATGGATCCCCCTGGATCCCAATCATCCTCTATTTTAATCATGTAAACACCCCCGCCCTTGTGATCTGGTAAGGGGTTATTGCGAACATTCAAAGTGGCTTCCCTTTCTATAATGACTTTGTTATCAATTAAGGACTGTATTTTGTCCTTTAGAGAGCTACATTCATCGATGGTGTGTCCCTTCATGCCAGAATGGTATGCATAATATTTGTTTGGGTTGAGAAGGGTTCTCGGGGGTTGAATTAGGGACGGTGGTGACGTAATCGGCGGTTTTGAGTCTCTTGTATAACTGGTCAATGCGTTCGGCAATGGTTGTATATTATTTTGGGGGCTTCCGATCAAAGTTAGGCCGGGGCCTAGGAAAGTTTTGGCGTGCGGGTGTGACTAGTAATGAGATGGTTGGGCATTGTAGGCTTTGTAGACGTGTGCGGGTTAGGAATATTTGGGCGAGATAGGCTGATATGTGGGAGGTGGAGGTGACTGATAAGTTAGTGCTGGGGCTTGGTAGGAAGGTGCTTGGTAGTTTGGAGCTGACTGATATGTGAGTGGAGGTATAGGGTAGGTTTGGTATTTGTGGGGAGACTTGGTCCTTTGTGCAACCATTAGAGTCCCCACGTCTCTCTTCTTAGAAACAACACCAGACTGCAAAGCCTTATTTGTGGCTTGCAAGGCCTCAAAGTTTGTAACTATGCCACTATTGATACTTTCTTCAATTCGCTCTCCCGGCTTGATGATGTTGGAAAACTTATGATTTTCAATCAACATTAGCCATTCATAATACTGCGTGTCCTAGGCTCAGACAAAGAATTTGTTCATTTTTTCCTCCTCTAAAGCAGGTTTGACCTTAGCGGTTTTCGACCTCCAGCGAGTAGCATACTCGCGAAATGTTTTTGTAGGTTTATTCTTCAAATTCTGAATGTATAATACCTCCGGAGCATTTTCTGTATTAAACCTAAACCTGTCCATGAAATCAAAGGCCATACCTACCCAATTTGACCATTTCTTAGGATCGTGGCTGATGTACCAGGATAATGCATCTCCCTTTAGACTCCTCATGAATAGCTTCATGCGGATCCTTTCTTCCTTTCCTACTCCGACCAGCTTGTTGTAGTATGTTCTTAGATGGACCCTCGGATCACTTGTACCGTCAAACATCTTGAACTTGGGAGGTTTGTACCCCTATGGTAGTTCGACATTTGGTTGTATGCAGAGATCTTCATAGTTCAACCCTTCAATAACTCTACTTCCCTCAACTCCTTGGATTCGCTAGTCAATTTCTTAAGCTCTTCAGCCAAGTTCTTGATGATTAAATCCTTTTCCTCGGACTCAGGAGTGCAAGATATAGGTTGGGTGGAGAGTGGAACAGTCTCTACATAAATGGGGTTATTGTGGGTGTGGAAGTGGCCATTTGCAGAGTTTTGTGGTTCAGGGATGAGTAACAGATTGTTGTTTGGAGAGTGGCAAGTGTTGCATTGGTTCTTTGTTGGAATAGTGGGATGATTCAGTTGCTTTTGTGGAGGTGTGGGATTTTGGCCGTTGGGGAAGATGGTGTCTGGGTTGCTGAGGGAGAATGATAGGTTGGCCAGGTTCCGGACCTGATCAAGCTCTTCTTGAAACTTCAACAATTTCTGCTCGAGTTGTAACACATTTTCATTGGGAACCTGAATACTATGGCCATCAATAGCCTCTGTTGTTGCAATCTCCTTTCTAATGTTCAAATCTTCTATTTTGCCCTTATTTTTGTTCTTAACAGGACTTAGAGGAGGAGTGGGTAAAGGGCCCTTGGATCTTGTAGAATAGGATGATGTTGCCAGAGTGCTCGAACTAACCTTTAGGGAGGGGAATAACAAAATAAAAACAAAAAAGGTAACCAAGTTAGTAAGGATCATAAAAAAATGTTGCAATATTTAAACGCATAGTGCAGGAATATGAAGCATGTCCTAATTTGGGAGCCTCGTTGTGCCTGAGGTAGGCCTAGCGACAAGTTGATTTGGAGAACTTAGGATGCTAAATGCCTCATTTCATTGATAAAAATCAACGAATCCCAGATTTATACTAAATAAACATGAAATGAAAATCACTAATGGTCATTGGCCTTATTACACTTTATAAAGCGAAAAGAAAAATTCGTATCTGCTTGGTCCCAGAAGGACCTTCCCCAGATTCGGCATCCCTGGCTCTATCGAACAACTTTCCCAACTCGCGAAGTCCCAGCAATAGGTAGGCCCTGGCTACGTGTCCGCCCTCGGTTCCTTTAGCATTTTGGCCATCCTCGATCCTTTTGAGAAACTTTTTCTCCAACTCCACTATGCTTCGTTCCAAGTATCTCAGTCGCTTGTTGGCACTAGGGCTGTGCACGGATTGGATCGGATTTAGCACCTTTCGGATTTGAATTTCGAATTTTGGATTCTAGAAAATGCAATCGGAATCCGATCCAAATTATATCGGATTGAATCAGATCGGATTTCGGATCATAGTATTATATCTCAAAGTTAAATTAATATGTATATTTTCTTTGTAAAAGAAGCAATACATGAAGAAAAATTCATGTTTATGCAATTATAAGAGTACTATGGTACCAATCTAGCAATTGTAAAGGTAATAACTTAGTGATTGATGTAAAAGAAGTACTGACTATCCGAAATTAAAGTGAAGTATTTATACATGCCCTAATAATTTCGAATTTCGGATCGGATCGGATCATATTAAAATATACCAATCCGAATCTGATCCGCAATCCGAAATTTTAAAAAACACAATCCGAAATCTGAAATCCGAAATTGAATGGATCAATTCGGATTCCGGATATCCGATCCGAATGAACAACCCTAGTTGGCACTGATAGCCATGTACTTCCATTCCTAAATTAACTTCTGGTTGGATGCTTGTATTTCGCGGTGCTCTCTTTCATACTCCCGGATCCTTTTGCGCAGTTGATTGTATTTGACATGTGTCTCGGCCCTTTCATTTATGATTCTGTGACCTCGGGCAAACCTAGGCTAACCCAGACCATCATGATTATCTTCCAACTACCTCGAGTAGAAAAGAGCACAACCAGCATGATACCTGTCTGGCTCGATGGTGTCTCTCCCTATTATGATCTTGCAATGCCACATATGTTGAGCTTGGCATTTGTAAGGACTATCATCATCCTGGAAGTCTGCTCAGTAATGACTCATCTTTTCAACCCTGGGTATAACTTGTTTCCTACCGGCTTGTCTCATAACTCGGAGAGGGACGTAAGGATATGTTCCTATTAGACCGATCAATATCAGAAAAGGTGCATTTCTGGATCGGGTGATGAATTCCTCGGTCAGAAACCACTCGAACATCCACTGGACCTATTCTTCGATTAGGTTATCAAATAGCTTTACCCATTCCTTGGCATCTTCTGGTTGAGCGAACATATTGGGCATGTAATTCATTCACTTTGGATGATGGAAAGCGATATGGTCATCCCAGTCCCTTCGCTAGATCTCTTGTTGGCATTTACCTCTTTGGAGGTGCCCAATAAGCCAGAGTTGAAGTAGCAAATTGCAACGCTCGAAGTTTTTTCCACCTTGTTGACACTTCTCCAAGGCTCGGTATATGTCCGCAATTATCATGGGCACAATGCTGAATGGTTGCCCCCCAAACCCTTCCATAAGTGTTTTAGTTACCGTGACTAGCCTGGTATGGATCCTAGCTTTCTTTGTTGGAAACACGATCAGCCCCAGGAAACAAAACATAAATACAAAGACCCTTCGATGAATGTGTCCCAAAGATGTAATGGCAAACTCATCCGGGTAGGTACAGTAGGATTTGTTGTGACCGTACCTCTCATATAAATAGTCAAAGGGAATGTAGGATTCCTTCAGACATGTTAACTCTGGATTCTTCTTTAGACCCATCATTTTGAGGAAACCTGTGCCCTTACGGTTGTCATTCATTAACAGACCTAGAGTTTCCCAGACTAGACTAGCTCTACCCTCATATCTCTTCTAATAGAGGTGTCATTTCAATATCCCCGAAATGGAACACAGCTCTTTCACAATACCAGAACAGTGTAGCAGCCTCTATGATCTTGTTGTTGGGTTGGATCTCCAAAATGGATGGTAGATTCCCCAGATATTTTTGGACGAGAGTTTGATCAATAGAGTGAAGATCCCTCCACCATCTTAGCAACCTTGGATGGATGTTGGTGACCATGCTGAATGTAGGGACTTCATGCCTCATATTTCTGCAAGGCAAATAAGGTTAGTCCCTTACCCCCACAGACTCGGCTATTAATACCAACAATTATCATGACGCATTTTTAGTTCTCTAAATAAATGCACAGAACGTGGTGATGTCCGTTTGGGTTTAGGGAAATCCAGTGGACTTTGGACAAGGCTATCTTAAAGGATCATTATGTGGACAAAATAACTGACCCAGCTAGGTTTGACCACGATGCATGCATAATTTGATCAGAGTAAGGTTTCTATCGGGTTTTAGAATGGTACCCTTTAGCGGACAATTCAAGGGGGAAGGCACGGAACCGTCGACTATACCGTTGATCGACTGGTTTTACCACAAATATGCCTTTCCGAATTTAGGGGGTAATGATATAGGAAGAGCGCAACCACTCATTATAAGCGTTGCTATGGTATTTGTTTGGCACGAGTGGAATATGATTTTGAGCATGATTATGAAACAATTAAGAAGTATGTTGTCACATACTTGCATGTTAGGAAAGCAGTAAATACAACAGTTTATAACAGTAAAGTAGCAATAAAGAAAAGGAAAGAAGAGGATAAGTCAGTTTTGCTTTGTAAAAGAAATTAAATGCTTAAAGGAAGTTAAACAGGTAATTGCATATGAAGGGAAAGTACAAATTCACAAGTAATTGCATATGAAGGGAAAGTACAAATTCACAAGTACAATCTGAAATGGTAAAAGCCTAATAATCCCCAGTAGAGTCGCCATGCTGCCTTACCCCCTTTTTTTCCTTCATCGCAGCGGGAAAATCAGGTTTATGACATTTTGGAGTATGAGGGCAACTCATTCCTTTTGGGAACAGGGTTTTGCATTTTTGAAGAGTCGCCACCTAATGATATATAGTGCATTAGGACACTTACAAATTTTACTACAACTGCATTTTTTGATAACCAGAGATAGGGTAAGGGCATGAAATTATCCTAAAAGGAAGGTGTTAGGCAATCCTCAAGATCCACTAGTGTGGTTCCCGGCCAGATAGTTCTTTAGGAATTTAAGGTGCAATTAATATATAAACAGATAAGGCTCAAATAAGAGGGGATTTTAATACCCAATGGTTTGGAAGTAAACAAAGTTTAAAAGGGCAATTAAAAGGCTGATTTTTAAACAAGGAGTTGCAATGCTTTAAAAGAAAAGAAAAATAAAGGAAGTGGGTCCTAGGTTTATTTAACATATGGATCACATCAATGCAATACCCGGTAATCACTTCTCAGAAGAGGGGCTACATGTGGTATTAGCGCACCGGTCATCATATCCATATCTACCCTTTACTACCCCGTTTAAGGTACTAAAGCACGGATTGGTCTCCACCACCATTGCATGCTATTACCCGCCCCATTCCTATCAGTCCCGGAGGCGTTTAGGACTACTATTCCTAAAAGGGAGGGGTATTAGGCTGACTTGGAGTTTCAAAAGTGAAAAATCTAAGGCGGCATATAAAACATGTAGCACAATAACATGGGAAGCATATAAATGATGAAGGCTCACATATACCTCCTCAAACAAGGCAATCAAATAGCATGACTCAAACAACAAACAAGGTCTGGAAATATTTAGGCAAAAAGGGAGTTTAAGTTGTTGAAGCAGACCAATTTATTACATAACTTAGATAAGAAGTCCGAATAAGGCCTACCTGCTGGTTGTAATGATTATTAAGTAATAGACACGGGTTCAGCTTTATTTATTGTGATTACCTATAAGCATGGTATCTATTACGGATTCAGAATATGGCAAAGCAGTAGCAAGCTAAAAAATGAGCTGTTTGAAATCCTATAGGCATGATTGCTAAACCGCATTAAATAGAGAGAACGAGTTACTTAAGAACTAGTTTAGAATAGACTAATTTTAAATTAGACTAGTTTCAGATTCTGCAGATGATGGTATCCATTATTGCTAGTTTTAACTCCTACAGACATGATATCTAGTGATGCCGATTTTAATTCCTATAGACTTGATATCTAGTGTTGCTGATTTTTTTTGGACATTATAAACATAGTACTATTTTTATAGCTGTTTAGATCCTAGAGCATGATGTCTAAGTGGTAACAAGCGTGCATAATTTAAAATGAAGTCCTATAGGAAGGTTATCTAGGTGTGAAGTTGAACATGCATAATTTTAAATAAACCCCTATAGGCATGGTGTCTAAAGTGCAGGATTGAACACACAGGATGTAAAACAGTCCTATAGGCATGCTTTCTAAGTGCATATTTGAATCATCTAAAACACAGATCCTATAAGCATATTTTCTACCCTTGAGCATGCATAATTACCCATCCCTTTTCACGAGCCATCCCCAAATGTTCATTACAAATTATTACAAACTAGTTGCTAAATTACATCAAGAAATATACGCAAACAAATAGGAAGGATACAACCATAGAAGCCCGATTCTGACTTCCTCTCTGAGCTATGGAACAAAACGCCTCAAATACCACTTGTTTCAACGCCTTTCTCCGACCTGGGTGTGTCAGAGTTCCCTAAGGGTCTCAAGGGACCCCGGACAGTGCTTACACCTAGGTTCAATAAAACCAGATATAGATTAGTGCGGTGTGAAAGGGCCAGTCCTTATGTGTCCAAGTTCAGAAGGAACTCATGGGTCCCAAGGCAAGGCTCACACAAGAGGGGCAGAATTTAAGTCTAAGAAGATAGTGGATGTGTAGGAATAAAGTTTTAAAACTGAGGGGGTAAAGGTAAGGGGTAAAGGGTGGTAGGGAAACAATAATTAGTAAAATACAGAGTTGATAACTTCATACAAAGGGGTCAGGGGTTGGGAATTCATTGCAAAGAGCCTCTATACTTAGGCAAGGGTCAGGTTTGGGCATGCACAACAATAGAAGATGTTGGTATGCCTATAAGCCAACCAGAACACACAACAAATAGAGAAAACATGGAGGTTATGATCCCAGGGGGATCAAGTTTGGGTCATGGACAACAATGTTCAATGTTGTCATGCCCTAAACCAACCACATATACCAAACACAATGGCGATGGGGATTTAAGGTTCACAAGCCATGATAAGTAAGTAACAGAAACATTAATTCAGAACAGAAAAGGCAGAATACAACATGCTTAATAATGGAACTTAGTTAAATACAAACATGAGACAAACAAGAATGAAAGAAACAGTAAAGAAACATGTTGTTGTTGATGCTGAAGATTAGTTAGAACATACCAGTCAGAGAAGCAAATTGCAATAAAGAAAAGTAAGCAGGACTCCAAAGTCTAGCCTTGGCTTGCAGCCGACTAAACAGACAGTAGCACAAGTAGCAATAAAGCAGGAGAGAGTTTTTTAGTGTAACTGTGTATTCTGAACTAAAAATTGTTCGTGTCTTTGAAAGAGGAGAAGTACACGCTAATTATAGCTTTTTTTGTAAACGAGTAAAAGAGAAGTAATAAGATACAAACATGGAAACACTCACAATTCATAATTAATTATACAAGTGATTGCCTTTAATTAAGGGATCACTTGCTTAACGGGTAATGATAGGTTCATAAGGAAAGAAACCAATTTGTAAGTAAACTGATAGTTTCCATAAAAGAAGTAGTAAAACAATTGAGTAACTAATCAAGTCTAAGTACAGGAATATATTTATTTTGGGAAGGGATTCGGTAAGGCAAAACAAGGAAAAGAATCAATTAAACTTAACAGACAAGTGAAATCAGAATTTCACAAAAGAAGGGTTTGAAATCAGTCACAAGATTGAAGATCAATCAAAGAGAGAACTTCAACATATAAATAGAATGCACAAATACTAGACATACGAGGCCGAACCCATTGGCAAAAAAGAACTAGTATGCAATAGTAGCACAAAGTTCAATAGATAGCAAGCATTCAAGACATAGTAGCCAAATAGGTCAAGTCACATTGAGTCAATAGTGAAGAAAATAGAGTATCAGAAGCATGCAAAGGTAGCAGATGAAGAAAACCCCTTTTTGAAAAAAACAAAATTAGGGTTTCAAGCATGGTCAAGTTTTAAAGATGATAGAAACCCAGAATCAAAGGAATCACATAAAGGAAAAGGAAATCCTAAAACAAAGAACTTCAAATCGAGTCAAGTACTTAAACGAACAGTTTCAGACCCAAGGACATAGGGTCTTTGAACACTAATAGTGTTTAAAAGAGGATAAACAAACAAACCAAACAAACTAAAGCAATCGTCTAATCAAATAGCCAAAAGAAATTAAGGCTTTTATCATGATGAAACAGGTAGCAACAAACATGGATAGACATAGTAAAGTCATAAAAATACACTGAAAATCAGAGAAAAGTTTAGAAAACCTTAATTTGAAAATGAAGAGTTATTTTGAAAGAAAACCGGAGAACCTTTTGAGAAAACACTAAGAAGTTCATAACAAGCACATATCTAAGTTAGATCTGAAAGAAAAATTAAAATACTCTTAAAGCTAGAACCCAGAGAAAGTGAGAAAGGCTTTAAAAGATACCGATCTAGTCGGAGAAGTTAAGGATCTGCCTTGAATAACCATAGATGGACGGAAAAGAACAAGAGATGGAAGTCGAGCAAGGACTGGACCAGACCTCTTTGAGATTTATCCATGGAATCACGAAAAATATGTAACCAGTAGACATGGGAGACAAGTACATATCTCAAAACTCCAGGGGAGACCATCGATTAGCTTGGGATTGAGGTGGATTAGGGTGGAACCGGGTGGCGGCAGCTAGGGTTTGTGGTGGTGTTACAGAGAGAATTGAGAGAGAAAGGGATTCAGGGGCGGTGGTATGTGAGAAATGAATTAGGTTGAAGGGGTCGTTTGGGTTAAAAAAGGAAGGGGTAATGGGAGTCGTTGATTAGATCAGCAGCTAGGATTAAGTGGGGCTCCGGGTACGGGTTATGGTGATGTGTTTGGGTCAGGGTTTAATAGGAATTGGGCCAGGGTAATTGGGTCTGATTTGGGGTTAAATTGGGATCCAGTTTAGGCTAAAATCGAAATAAAATAGGGCTGACATTTAAATAGCAAATTTTCCTATTTCATTTTAAAAAATAATAAAATAATTTCTGGAAATAAATTAATGGTACTAAAATAATTTATAATACATATTTAATTATTTAAAAATACCAAACCTAATTCTATGAACATAAATGCAATTAAATCTTAAAAGAGGCTAATATTGCAATTATATGCAATTTAGCTTTAAAAATACTAAATAAATTTGTAAAAAATTACCTCAGCTATATTTTAGTATAAATATGAGAATCAAATAAATGAATCGCCAAAATTATAATTTTGATAATTATTATTGTTTTTCTATGAATAAAATAGGAAAATAAATTGGTTCAAAATCTTTAAAAATTAAGGAAAAAAATAAGATATTTGGATATGCCTATATATGCATACATATGCTATTTCAAGGTAATTTGCATATTAAGATATACTTAGGGAAAAATTGGGTATCAATAGGACCCAGACATTGTAGAAGCCTGCAAGGCAACCGTAGAAGAGCTTGACCCCGTCCAATTGGAAAACACTGATAGCACAAAAAAGGCTTACATTGGACACAACCTCTTAGAGCCAGATAAGTATTATGAGTTTTTAACTAACAATTCTGATTTGTTTGCTTTCTCCCACTCAGATATGCCAGGAATCCCAAGGGACATCGCCACACACAGGCTGAACGTCGACCCATTTTATCCGTCGGTGCAGCAGATAAGGAAAAAATTCAATGTCGCAATAAATGAGGCAGTTAGCGAGTAGGTTGATAAATTACTCGCCAACGGTTCCATCAGGTCAAAATACCCCAATGGGTCGCTAATGCGGTCATGGTTAAAAAGAAGAACGGGAAATGGCAGATGTTCGTGGACTTTACCGATCTAAACAAATCATGCCCAAAGAACCCCTTCCTATTACCTCACATCGACCAACTTATCGATGCAACAATAGGGCATGAATTACTAAGCTTCTTAGATGCCTACTCCGGCTATAACCAAATTCCAATGGCTGAGAAAGATCAAGAAAATAACACCTTTGTCACACATCAAGGGATGTACTACTATAAGGTGATGCCATTCGAGCTCAAGAATGTAGGGGCCACATATTAGAGGTTAGTTACCAAGATGTTCAAAGGACAACTTGGTAAGACCATGAAGGTTTAAATCGACGATCTGCTGGTAAAATCAGCAAAGAAAGAGGACCACATTAGTCATCTGAAAGAAGCCTTTGAAATACTAAGGCAGTACGGGATGAAACTGAATCCCAAAAAATGCGCCTTCGGCGTAGCTTCCAAAAAGTTCCTCGTATTCCTAGTATCACAAAGGGGAATCGAGTTTAACCCAGATCAAATCAAGGCAATAGATGCTATACCAGAGACACTGACCAGTGAAAAGCAGGTGTAGAAACTAACGTGACGAATAGCTGCCTTGTCAAGATTCATTTCACGATTCTCGGATAGATGCCATAAATTCTTCAATGTTCTAAGGAAAGATCACAGACTGCAATGGAATGATGAATGCGTCAACGCCCTGAAAAATATGAAAACATATCTGTCCACGCCACCACTACTCGTCAAAGCAGACCCAGGTGAATGACTACTGGTTTATTTGTCCGTTTTCGAAGTTGCGATAAGCGCAGTCCTGGTCCGTGAAAAAAAAGATACGCAATCTCCGATTTATTATATCAGTAAATCTTTAATCGATGCCGAGATGAGATACCCTCACCTGGAAAAACTAGCTCTGGTATTAGTCGTAGCTTCACGAAAGCTTAGATCATACTTGCAATGTCACCCCATAAAAGTGGTGACGACGTTCCCCCTAAGGAGTATCCTAAACAAACCCGATATATCGGGAAGACTCCCCAAATGGACCATAGAGCTAAGCGAGCATGATATAACATACCAACAGTGAACCGCCATTATATCGCAGGTACTCATAGACTTCGTCATTGATATCAGCGCGGAGATATTGCTCGAGGTAGAACAGGAAGCACGCTGTGCCTCTACACGTACTGACCTCTAGGCCCTCTACACCGATGGTGCCTCTAACGCCTCAGGATCGGGACCGGGACTCGTCCTTGAAGTCCCTACAGGTGAAGTAATTCACCAATCCATACGATGCCCGAGATGACTAACAACAAGGCCAAGTATGAAGCTGTGATTGCAGGTCTGAAGTTAGCCCTCAAATATGGCTCTCGATGACTCGTCCTCCACTACGACTCCCAACTCGTGGTGAATCAGGTCACCAGGACTTTTCAAATTAGAGAACAGAGGCTACAAACCACAAACTACTGTCTGAGTTGGATGGATGCCGCCTCGACCAAATACCCAGGGCACAGAATATCAAAGCAGATGGCCTTGCTAAAATAGCTGCGGCTACCAAAAATATCAACAAGGAAACCGTGGTCACCCTCCTTCATTTTGCAATAGACCACATTGAGGTACATTCTATAAACTTAACTTGGGACTGGCGTAACCGCTTCGTAGCCTGTTTGCGGGATGGAACACTCCCGCAAGACAAAAAGAAGCCAAAAAACTTCGGGTATAGGCAGACTAGTACAACCTAGTAAATGGTTATCTCTACAAAAGAACGTTTGGTGGCCCCCAAGCAAATGCCTTGGACGACACCAAATAAGGAAAATACTGGAAGAAGTTCACGAAGGGCACTGCGGTGCCCACAGGGGAAACAACTCCCTCGTCCGATGCCTTATCCATGCCGGGTACTACTGGCCCACCAAGAAAAAGAAGCCATCAACTAAGTCAGGAAATATGAACAATGTTAGAAGTATGCCCCCATGATACATCAAGCAGGGGAACTCCTTCATTCGGTCATTTCGCCATGGCCGTTCATAAAATGGGGAATGGATATTGTTGGCCCCCTTCCAGCGGGTTGAGGTAAAGTACACTTCCTCTTAGTTTTAACTGACTACTTCTCTAAATGGGTGGAAGCATGTGCATACACTCAGATACACGAGCAGGAAGTCATCGCCTTCATATGGAAAAACATCATATGCCATTTCGGCATCCCCAAAGAAAGCAACTGCGACAACTACCCTCAGTTCATCGGAAAAAGAACAACTGAGTTTCTCGAAAAATGGCACATCAAACGAATACTCTCCATGCCATACCACCTTTTCGCCAATGGTCAAGCCGAATCCTCCAATAAAATAATACTGAATATATTGAAAAAGAATCTTGAGGAAGCTAAAGGGATATGGCCTAAACTACTACCAGAAATATTATCGGCATACCGCACTACGCCGAAAACCAGCACAGGAGAAATGCCATACTCACTAGTCTACGGGATCGACGTAGTTAAACCCGTCGAGGTCGGGGAGCCTGGTTTGAGATACTCCAACGAGAGCGAAATAGGTAATGCCGAAAGTAGGGTACATGACCTAGATGAAGTACCACTCAAAGTCAGAGATTACATTCTCAAGGCTAAGACACAAGCATCAAAAGACCCTAATGAAGGAAAATTGGGAACAAAATGGGACGGACCATACAAAATCTTAGCAACAGCAAACAAAGGAGCGTTCCAATTAGAAAAAATGGAAGGAAAGATACTCCAAAACAACTGGAATGTTGCCCATCTCAAGTACTTCCACTTCTGAAAGAAGGCGTCGCCTAAGTTGTACTCTTTTTCCCTCACCCGAATTTTTTCCCAATCGGGTTTTCCCGGGGAGATTTTTAACGAGGCGACAAGGGAGACGCATCAAGGATCAGAGTGTTGTTCGTTACCTCGACCCATCGACAGGTTCTCCGGAGCGAAGTAATGAAGGGACTAGATATATATAAGTGGGTCTCCATTGTACGTGCGGAATCGACATGTGATTCTCACAAGAACTTAATCGAATCACCATTATATATGTAAGTGGGTCTCCATTGTACGTGCGGAATCGACATGTAATTCTCATAAGAACTTAATCGAATCTCCATTTTATATATAT